>JAOVYV010000035.1:28715061-28726755 GCA_025674545.1 Hassar affinis | reverse complement strand
GCGCCCTATGTGGCCGGCTAGGCACCGGCTCCCCCGTGACCCTGAAAAGGAATAATCGGCCAAGAAGATGAATGAATAAAAGTATACAAATGTTGTTCGTCCATGCTGGTAGGCTTTTTCTCTTCCTCGTTTGCATTTTACACAGGCGAGAACACCTGTAGGTGTGTGTGCTTTGCGTCCACGGTGCTTATGGTACTTACGGTACTGTAGAAAAACGAGTGCCTTCATGTGTTTGACTTGGTCCTGAAGCATCGGTTCTCCTGACATCCCTAATCTCTCTTTTTCTTTTATTTTTGATCATATGCACACGCAACTCTCATTTGTGATTCAACAGGTGCCTGCCACAGCTGAAAAGAATCTATATGTCCGCTATACTGCAGTCTTTGTTCTATAGCACACAGCTGTTACACTGGATACCCACACACACACTCACACCTGACCCCTTTTTGAACAGTTGCTATACCCACTGACCGCAATTTAAAAGTGATATAGTGCTCTGAACACATTCGTACAGGCCATTCAGCCACATGTCCCCAAATGGCAGGTGCACAGATGTACATGTGATCTGTATGATTATGCTATATCAGTTTACTGTATATAGATGCATACAGTTTGGCTTTGGAAAGTTGGATTTATTTAAGTCCAAGGATGAATACACCACCACTCCAAAAAAAACCAAGCAGTGATTGTGTGTGTGTGTGTGTCTTTGTGTCTTTGTCTGTGTTTTTTTTGTTTGCACGTCACAGACTGCTGTTTGAGCTCAGTAAAGTGCACAATAAAGAGCCTCTGCAGGTTCATCACATTGCTGCACTGTGACGTAAATCGTGTGGCCATCAGTCCGTTCGGTCTATTCATTCTTTGCTGTGTTAGCAGACCTCAAACACACACACACACACAGACACAGACACATATTTTAATAGTTAAAAGAACAATACTTGTGATGCATTTTTAACCTCTGCAAGCATCTGGACTTTCTTGTATCTGTGTCATTGATACAGTGATGCATCACACATCTTTTTCCATTTGTTTTTAACTTTATAAAAACAACTTTTAAAAAACCTACACTTCCCGTACATCCCCAGTACAGCAGATTGACACATCAGTTAGCACTGTCTCAAAATGACGGTGTTACTCTAACTGTTGAATGCTGCCTTGATGTCGAGATCTAGAGAAAGATCTAGAATCTAGAGAAAGTATCTAACTGAAAAAATCCCAGCAAAAAAACCCTTCAGGTCCAAGTCCAAGAGAGAGACAGACAGAGACAGACACACTCTGTCTCATTCACAAATGAGAAAACAGCTATCATAATGAATATAAACAATGAACATGCTATTGTTAGTACTCATAGCTGTCAGACTATTACTATTAGACATGTTATTATTGAGAAACACTCCAGTTACACTCAATAATTGCACACAGAGAGTAGGTGCGCTCAGGTATGTAGGAATACAACATGCAGGAAAAAGCAAGCCATGTAATTATTTCACACAGGCAGAATAAAATGATTGGACAGGCGTATTTACGGGCCCACGACTGCCACAGATAACCAATTTATTTCTTTTTCTTGTCAGAGCATTTGATTTATTGATTGTTGTTGGGATGTGAAGAGAATTAAGAAAAATCTTCTAAAGTAAAAGACCTACCCTAGCTTTAAGCTCAAAGATTAAGAATAAAAAAGGCACACCAACGGTAGGTTAGTACAAAGTTGTACAATAAAACTTGCAAAACATATAAATCACTTCATGTTTAAACTTGTCGGAGTTCAGTCGATGCGTTCTTCTGTTGGTGTGATATTATCTTAGGTTACAGATGTTTTTGGGCTGCATGAAAGCACTGTATAATATAAATATAATGCATGAATGCTGAATGTTTAAAGTAATCTGTATTCATTTGGGTTACATTCAAGGCAAGTCTCTTTTTTAATGTGTACAGGGAGGAAAAATGCCCTGCCCACAGAATCATGATGCAACGTGCCATACACCAAGTTTATGTAGAGGCAGGGTCTTTACTCAGACAATCACATACAGCGCAAATACTTCAACAAGCAGGATCACGTATCGTAAATCCCTTGTCTGTCATATCTGGAGGTTGCCAGATCAGTTGAGAATTAGAGTGAAGCAAGTGACTGAAGCAGGGGAAGTGGCTTGCTCTTTTTAGTTAGCACATAACGCACCAGTAAAGGCCTGGTTGTGAAAGTGAGTATGAACATTTATAGACTGTTATGTTAGGCTGTTTGTCTGTCAGAATAGGTTTGTGTGGGCCAAAATATATGTTTGTGTGACAGTTCTACAGTGGGTGAGGTGATCCTTACTTGCTCTGTTTAGTCTATGGGCAAGACAGGACAGGTAATATCTTATCATTCTGCCCTAGCGGACATTTTTATCTTCCCTTTAATCTTAGATTATAAAAAACAAGAAGAACCTGTCTGGAATGGCAAGCCTTCTCTACTTTGTTTATGCTATTTAAACAGGCACTAGAGATGTGTTGTCACATTTCCTTCCTATTTCTGTTTCCTCATTCAGGATCTTCATGTGCTCTATTGAGACACCAGGTCTCTACAGAGTTGCAGGTCCCAGCATGTTCTGGTGTAAGGAGTATAGTATGGTAGCAACTCGTGCTATGT
This sequence comes from Hassar affinis, assembly GCA_025674545.1. Lineage (NCBI taxonomy): Eukaryota > Metazoa > Chordata > Actinopteri > Siluriformes > Doradidae > Hassar > Hassar affinis. The sequence continues at coordinate 28,724,132 of JAOVYV010000035.1, read as the reverse complement.
GTCACGTCACACTATTTAATATGCACAGTTTACTCTATAGTAAATATAAGTGTATAGTGCATTGTCTACTCTGTAATGCACTGCTTCATGTACATATGCATATGTTGTTTGTCAAACGCATTTTAAAACGATTTAAGACACGACCCTCGTTTGTTTTAGCATTTCTACTGACACATGAATGCCTTTTGGTGCGTTTGTGCTTAGGATTGTTTAGGCAACAGTGTATGTGCGGGTGGTAGTGGTTGTCAAATATGGCGGTAGCCATTTTAACAACTTATTTAAAGTAAGGAAATAAAACACTTTAGGATGCATTGTAAGGCAAATCATCAGTAAAGAGATGCAAAGTTTCCACTCCAGAGTTGATATAATGTCATGTCCTGAAGTGTTTTATTCCTATAACAGCCCAAATTTCAATGGTAAATCATTTTTTATTTATTACAAAATTACAAATTATATTTTGTCCATCTGTCTGTCTACACACATGCACCATCCACTTTATTAGGAACACTTGAACACCTGCACATTCATGCAGCAACCCAATAATGTGGCAGCAGGACAGTGCAAAGAATCATGTAATTCTTCTTAGTTAAAGAGTCTCTAGAGTTTACACAGAAATGTGTGGAAAACAAATAATGTTGAGTTTGCGAGAACTTTGTGGGTGGAAACGCAGGTTAAGCATCTCGGCATGCCCAAAACATCGAACATAGAGGTAGATTTGCTACAACAGCAGAAGACCACATCAGGTTTACCTTCCTGTCAGCCAGGAGCAAGAATCTGAGGCTATCATGGGCTAACTCACCCAAACTGGACCGTTGAGGATTAGGAGAAATAAACACCTGACAGGAGTGAACTCAACTGCTGTTGTAGCAAACCCACCTCAAGGTTTGATGTGTCGTGTTTTCTGGGATGCTTTTCTGCTAACTATGTTTGTAAAGAGTGCTTACTTGAGTTACTTTAGACTTCCTGGTGGCTCAAACTAGTCTGGTCATTTTTCTCTGATCTTTCTCGTAAGCGAGCTGTTTCAGCAGACTGTCTGTAAACGGGATGTTTTTTGTTTTCCACACCATTCTGTGTTAACTCTTATTTGTAAAAAAAAAAATCCCAGGAAATCAGCAGTTTCTGAAATACTCAAACCAGCCCATCTGGCAACAACAACCATGCCATGGTTAAAGTCACAGAGATTACAGTTCTCCGCCCAAACTGGTGTTTGTTGTGAACATTACCCGAAGCTCTTTACATGTATCTGTATGACTGTATGATGATGTGCATTGTGCTGCTGCCACATGATTAAATAACTGCTGTGCAGGTGTATAGATGTTCCTATTAAAGTGGACAGTGAGTGTAAATATACATACACACAGATATTGTATATATTCAGAGGATATGACAAGAAGGAATGAACACATAGGACAGAATATGGACCAGTTGTTTCCAATCCAATCCGAGAGAGAAAAAAACACTTCTGGTGTGTTATGCATTTGGAAACCACTAGTTTACATGCAGCATGCTGTGTGTCATGTGTTTGACAAATGGCAAAACAGCATAATCTTTTCCTAGGACACAAATCATAAGACATATTTCAGCATGGCAAGCACCATTTCCAAGCAAAACATCACATGAATACACGCATCACAATAGACATGAGGAAGTTTAGAGAGGAAGCGTCTTATATGCTATTGTCATACTTATAGCAACATTTTATTTCCAGAAATTTTTTACACTTGCATTTTCACACAGTTGCATTGTACGTTTTCTTCTTCTAATGCAACACACTTGGCAACTAGCAATCTAATTATCAAGGCCTAAAGAATAAGGGGACCAGCAAATACAGTAATTAAGTATTTTGTTGCTTCTTTTGACTTCACTGTCAACAAACTAAAAAAGAATGCGGGTGGGCTTTGGATGTATGACATTATATTTAATGTCACTGCAGAGTTCTAAGAAAGCACTGATCTTTCTTTGGGTTTGGGCGAGTACCTGATACCGATTTGAATCGGCAAGTTATGTGATGCATTGCATGATGTCATTGTGCCCTACATTCAGTAAGCCTTGGTGTTTGACCTTGTTCTTTAAGGAGATTAGGTGGTTTGGATTTTACTAACATGCACACCAATGGGAGCTCTGTCACAATGCAAAGGAATACAGAACAACATACCATGTTCATTAGAGAATGTAGAGAACCAGATTCACATGTCTGAATGATGGTTTTAGTGTACATGGCATTTGTTTGTATCATGATGCCATGTTGGAACTTTTTTAGACCTCTGGAACAGGAAATCTAACAAGTCCAACTGATTCAACAGTATGATTTTGTTTTTTCACTAATTAATTAATTTTTCACTAGCTGACCTGCGTCAAAATATGGCTCCTCTATTATAATGGACTGTAAACTGTAGACTGGGGAAATCCACAGATGGGCTCATGCAGTATCTCTGCATTTTTTTGTGTGTCTTTTTGGGGATATAAAGCAATTTCCTGGCACGTTATAATTGGCTGTTCTTTCACAAGTGGCTGGTTTTGATTATAAAACATGATCCGAAACCCTTTTTTTCTGTAGGCAGATCGTCTTGTTTTGAATATGAGGACATGCTCATATGATCTGGCCAAAGATATTTCCTGATATCTTCCAGGACAGGTAGAACTAACTTTTAAAAAGCTATAGTATGGCAGTGTATTCTGGATTTCATTCAGATGTAAATCCTAATTAAAAAATGTTTATTGAGGTGTGTATTTGCAATAACATTTGCTGTGTGTGAGTGCATGATTTAAGACCATTAATTCACAATTCGATTGTAAAATGTATATATATTTACAACAACAGGAAAACTTTATCCTCAAGCTTCAACTGAAAAATAAAACAGGAATGCGGTTTGCATTTTCATTGTCAACAAAAGGTATGTCTGTCAGTCAGACACTATAGGTAGGATGTTGGTGTTTTGGAGGGAATTACTAATGTGGTTTAACCTTCTAATAGTCGTGCCTATTTGGTATTCCTGGCCATCAGATTCCTCCCCTTGCATGCCAAGCAATCTTGCAAATGAATTTAATTCTCGTATGTTCTAAATATCTTGTGTTGTTAACAAAGATGCTTTAGGGTGCACAATAATATGTTAGAGATGTAAATATGTTACAGTGGGAGTGGCACAATCTGTGCACTGGTCTAACATATGCAGGTCTGACTGTGTTACACTGACTTCATTCAGTCTTCATCCTCCCGAGTTGGTCAATGCTGTGTGATGGGGAGAGCTGTAAATTTGCAAAGTTGACAATTAAGTAGTAGAAAAGACTTCCACACAAGTAACATACGGGCAATGAGCACATACATACGGACTCACATGAGCACATATTGGGGAAAAAGGTTTGAGTATGGTTATCTGCTTTCACAGCTTTTCATCATTATAGGCATACGAGGGGAGCAATCCGACAGTAGGAGAGGCAAAATCTTAGTCATTTCCAAAAATTCCCGGCCATACAACAATTTCAAATGCACGTTAGGAATTAATATTTGAAAAAAAAGTCTGGAACGAGCTGCCATGAACTCTCACTCTCTCTCTCTGTGGATGTGATTCCCATCCAACTGCAGATTCTTTTCCAGAAAAAGCATGTGTATTTTACAGTCTGTGTTGGCAAGGCTTGCATTTAATATGACAAAATGCAAAGAAGATTTATGTAAATGTGAGATATATATATATATATCTCATATTGGCATATATGGCTCATATTGGCTTCCTAAACTAATGATTTGCAAAAAAAGGGTGCAATATGTGAAAGAGAAGGACAATATGGAGAAGGGATTACAGTCCGGATGGAGGGCAAAGGATGCTAACAAAGGAGAGGGGTGGAGGTGTAAGGCTCTGGTAGTAAGGCTTGAGGTGGGATTGATGGTGTACAGTACAGTTGGTCTGTTGCTGGACATAATAAAATTAAGTATGTGACCACGTTTAGAATGACGACTGAGAGTGATGGAGGCTTGCTGCCAGTTCACTAAAAGGGGGTTTGAAGGAGAGTGACGGGGGGTAAATTTGGCCTCCTGCCGAGTCTAAAGCCTGCTGAACAAGAAAGGCAGAGGGTCAGATGGTGTAATAGACTGCCAGCTGCTCCCTTCCTCCCATCATTGCTCTGTCCCACTGAGAACCTCGGAGCATTTGGACAAAGACATGGCCATCCTCTCCACTCTGTCTGACGCTTTCATTTTTAATCCTCACTGCTGAACCGGATCAGGGCTCCTTTAACACTCGCGATTCATTCAGGGTTTTATCTACATCTGTTTTCTGTTTTGGGGGCCTGGTGGTTACTCATGGTGACGCATCTGTGCTCATTAACATTAGTAACGGAGAAAGCTGTTGGTGATTAATGGCCCTGTTTCATGTCTCTGGTTTGGTTGTTGATATACCGTCATAAAATCCGAATGTGTGATAATGAAACTTAATTCACTTAAGGCACACTGTAGGGAACATGCACACTAGGTGTCGTTATGTTTTTGTATGAAGCCTGTGTGACTGTAACTTCGGCTCTGATCTTATATGCATCGTTCATATGAGACATGAGAATTATAAGAATCAATCAGACAGGGTTTGACCCTCAATAAATCCAAAGCACACACAGCTTTTATAACATTATATCATTTTATACTCTCAGGCAGTATTTTCCTTTGAAACGTTGCATATCTGCAGTGGTCTGGGAAAACCCTGTTGTCACTGTGGCTGAATTCTATGAATTCATAGCCAATAAAGTTATTTATTATGGGTTTTTTTGGCACTTTATTTTTTCACAAAAACAGCGCTGAGACGTTTTATATACTTCTTATTCTTGCCTAAGATATCTTCTTACAAAGATCACATTGGACAAGGAGCTACTTTTCACAAATACTGTTGTGAAAACACTCTGTCTGCCTAAAGACGTCTAAAATAAGTGTGTGTTGGAAATTTACCTGTAAAACGAGAAACCACTACTAACACTAGAATATGCTCAAGCAAATATTTTATTCACTCAGTAATTGCTAATGAGCCCCAGTAGCACTCTGAGGTAAGGCATGGTACTGTAGAGTAAGAGTGGCTACCCAGGCTTGTGAGCAATTGCTGAGTGAATAAAACATTTGCTTGAGCATAGTAGTATCCAATTTATAGTTGCATGCATATTAATCATTAGTCTAGATAGTCAACTCTACTGAGATGTTCACACCCATTCAGGGATGCCAAGAAAATGTAGCGGAATTTAACTTGTAAAACGAGAAACCACAGCTTGACATGACTTATACCTCGGAGACAGGAACTATTTGCATGTACAGCAGTTAGTAAAAGAACCCCATGAACTTTATCAAATCTTTAGACTGTTCAAGTGAACAGTATGTTCATCACCATATGTGATTTCCTCACATAGTGAGGCAGGAAGCACAGCAAGAAAGTCCCGGGTTTGATCCCAGGTGGGTCCAGGTCCTTTCTGTGTGGTGTCTGCATGTCCTCTCTGTGTCTATGTGGGTTTACTCTGGGTGCTCTGGTTTCCTCCCACAGCCCAAGTGATATGGGTAAATCGGAGATACGAAATTGCCAGTGACTGTTTGACATTGAACTTGTACTGATGAAACGAATGTATCGATGTAACCTTGCTCCTGTCATGAATAGCCATAGATGCGGATATTATGTTAAATAAACAAACAAACAAACAAAAAAAGAGATCCTCTCAGACTAAATGTCACAATTGTTTTGTTTTTTTTTTGGTCATGGCCAATTCCCACTCATCTGGCATCTTTCCCATATCATATGACAGCTACCAACCAGGGAAGATGAAGGCTATCACGTCCTCCGTCTGAGGCACATAAAGCCAGCCAACTGCATGTTTTTGAAATGCTGCTTATGCAACATCAGGGGGTGGTGTAACGCACTTGGAGGAAAGCGCTCCCACCTGCTTCTGTATGCATGGCTAGTGTGAATTATATGAGATAAAGATCATGGCACCCCTCCCTCTCTAAGATCACAGCCAATCAAGATTCAATCTCATGATCCCCAGATTATAGGGCAAACACTTTTCTATTGTGCCATGCAGGATCTGTTCCAGATATAACAAAACAAAACTAATTTCAGGTTGTTTTCAGATAACGGTCGTCAAAGTGTCTGAGATGCTTCTGCACCGCTGGATAGAACGCAATCTTTAAAAGCTTTAAAGTTTTCTCAATTTTAGCTTTTTGGAAGTAACAAGACGTGAAGTTAAGTAACTTTGCTAGCAGCTGATGCATGCAAAAGAGTGCAGGAGAGTTCTCATAACTATAAGAAGTAGACTATAAAGAACTATAACTATATATAGTATACATTGTCAAAATTTTACCATGGGCGGAGTTTTTCCACATCACCACATATTTACTCATGTAAAGAAAAGAACTGGCATGTAAAGAACTCATCTTTGTCAAAGAATGATTGTACTTAAACCCTTTTGTGTCTCATGGCACCATTTGACTCATCGAGCTATACATTGAGGAAGGAGCAGATTCACTGGTTCTAGCAGTCCGTGCAGGTAGGTAGCCGGATAATTTGTTATTTAGTATTGTTTTGGATATCTAGCTTTCTTGTAGCCTAAATATCAGTGAATCAGTGACGTAACAACAGGTTGTGGATGTCACACAAACATGCTCACACACACACACACACACACATAAAACCAAGAACCTTCACTGATAAGCAGAGAGGTGTGGTTGTGACAGGTTGCGAAATCTAAGATTGAAGTCTTTAAAACAGCACGGTGGTTCAGTAGCACAGTTGTCTCGCTGCAAGAAGGTCCTGGGTTGGATCACCAGGTGGGATCGTTCTGGGTCCTGTCTGTGTGGAGTCTGCATGTCCTCCCCATGTTTGCGTGGGTGTACTCCGGTTTCTTCCCACGGTCCAAAGACATGCATTTTGGTGAATTGGACATGGTGAAACAAACCATTAAAACACGCTGATCACAACCCAATGTGTTTATCTTATCTTCGTGCACCCTTGCCTCATCTTTGTGCAGATCCTGCTGTGGATGAACAGAAACAGTTCTGCTCAATGAACTTCAATAGAAATGTCTTTCATTTGCATTTCCACATGCACAGCACCAGCTCACCCACAGAACCAATAGGAAATGACAAGGGTGGAGAACCGTGTGTGTGTGTGTGTGTGTGTGTGAGAAAGAGCACACATATAATGTTTTGAACTGCATCAAAGCAGGCTAGGCCCTGACAAACAGATGCCTCCTCAACACTTTCAGGCCTTCTTACTTGATGATTATGTAGACTATTTAACAAGCATTTCCTTTACACACAGAGTCACACCCCCTACACACACACCCAGGATGTTAAAATGTCTGTAATTACTGAGGACACAGTTCCACAGAGGGGAAGCAACACTGCTCTGTAGAATGCTGGTGTTCTTATCTACAGTCATTCAAGAACAAGGATTTAGTAGTATTGTTAGTTGGAGTAGTAGTGTTAGTATTGGTAGTAGGAGTAGTAGTAGTGATAGTATTAGTAGTAGGAGTAATAGTAGTGTTAGTATTGGTAATAGTAGTGTTAGTATTGGTAGTAGGAGTAGTAGTATTGGCAGTAGGAGTAGTAGTAGTGTTAGTATTAGTATTCTGCAGTTGAATAAAGACAAAACAGAGATTATTCTATTTGGGAACAGCAGGGAGAGACACAGATCGGCTACATATCTGGACTCGAGAGCCCTCAAACCTAAAGAACTTGCTCGAAACCTTCCCATACAAATGGACTCGGATCTCAGTTTAATAGTCATGTTAAAGCAGTGACTAGATCAGTCACTAAGAACAGATTAGAGATTATCTGACTAAACTATTACCTGACTAAACTAGACCTGGGGACACTTATCCATGCTTTCATGTCTAGCAGGATTGATTACTGTAATGGTCTGTTAACTGGACTTCCAAAAAAGACCATTAAACAGCTTCAGCTGATTCAAAATGCAGCTGCTAGAGTTCTCACTAGGAGTAAAGGAAGAGATCACATTATACCAGTCTGTTACAGAATAGAGTTTAAGGTGTTGTTACTGGTCTATAAATGTCTTCATGGTGTAGGACCTGCATATTTATTTATCAGATCTGCTACAGAGATATAAGCCGAGCAGAACTCTCAGATCTTTAGGAACTAGTCAGTTAGTCCTGCCTCAGGTGAAAACTAAACACAGAGAAGCGGCGTTTAGCTACTATGCCGCTATTAAACGGAGCCAGCTGACTGAGAACATTAGAAGAGCCCTGACTTTAGACACTTTTAAATCGAGACTTAAAACATTCTTGTTTGAGCAGGCTTATAGCTCAGTTTAAAATACTCCTCATTTCTTGTGTATGAAAGATGCTCTATAAATAAATTGCCTTGCCTTGCATGGTATTAGTGTTAAATCCACCTAAAATCAGCCAAGAGAAGTTTTCGTTTTGTACTGATTTGTATGATTGCAGTTTCAGAGAGTCCATCGGAGGTGTTAGTGTGTGGTTGAAACACTGTAGATCAAACGGAAGCGGTAAGCTGTTAAGGTTATTACATGTTGATTCGTACAAGTTTCATTTCCCATAAATTGATATGCAAATGCTCGACTATGATTTGAGGAGACCAGCCCCAGTGTGAATAGACTAAACCTATTGAAATAACCAACTTTGGATATCTTTGGACACAGTAAACAGCCTCAATTCAGCAATCCAAGTGAAGGAAGTAATCCAGCCTTAAGGCATAGTTTATGCATTTTGTTGATGTTGAATTCTTCTTATGAATAAATCATTAACTTGAATTTGAAAGCTGGAGATCACGTGATGCACCCGAAACAGCATGAAGTGTTTTTACATCTTGTATTCCAGGTTTGTGATAATGCAGTCATTTTATGTTAAAAGTAGACTCGGACATATTTTGGGAACGATCCTGCGTGTGTACACATTTGGTTAGAAGATTGTTAAATTGGTTTTGTTGTCACGTTACTCTCTCTAGTGGCTGAAGAGTGACACTACATTCCCCCACCAAGTAATAGCTATAGTGTGTATACATACAGGGGTTAGACAATGAAACTGAAACACCTGTCATTTTAGACCACAATAATTTATTAGTATGGTGTAGG
>JAOVYV010000035.1:28704474-28714966 GCA_025674545.1 Hassar affinis | reverse complement strand
GCTGGTCCAATTTAGCCATGAAACCTCCCACACTAAAATGACAGGTGTTTCAGTTTCATTGTCTAACCCCTGTAACTAATTGTTTTATAACTGAGAAACATAAAACAGGGTGAACTAAGAAACTTGTACTGAAAGTCTGTATATTTCTATTTATGTACCACAATTACTCCAGGATTTAAAAGCTAAAACAAAAGAAATATTGAAAAGAATAATGCTTGCCTAAGTGTAATTAGTTTAAAGTTTCTCATATCCATATGCAAACTGAGTTAAAGCCCACACCCCCTTCAATACTGTAGCACTCTTGCAGTATGTTATATACCGTCTATGAAAAAAACACCTTACTAGAGTATTACATTATTTATTTGGCATGGGTCCGACTCCACCTCCTGGACTTTTTGGTTCTTCAGCGAGGTGTACCTGGGTGTGGGCAGTTCTGATATTTTCAACTTTTAGATGTACCACAGGCAGTAGCCTGACTATAAATCTAAAACGCGCACCAGACATGTACCAGACATGCAGTGTGCTCAGGGTCCAGTTATGTGAATGCCTTTTGCTTGACTCGCTGTTTGTAAGCAGAGACTGCTTCCCCTGCTTTATTCCTACAAATCATGTTGTTTTTGTTGTAAACTCAGGCTGCCAGATTGGGAATCATAGCTTCTGTAAGTCATTTAAGTTGTATAGTGTTGATAAAGTTGCTAAATACAACAAAAATAATCACTGTACTGTTTTACAGAGATCCCCTCACACTGTGGGGACAGTCTGGTTTTATCTGTTCTTCTAGACTGGCTATCCTATCACCAAACAGTTTATACCTTTATATGAGGGGAAATATAATTAATAAAAATGCAACCTGCAAAATGAACACCTTACGGTGTATTGTCAAATTATAATCTGTCTGTAGATGGACGAGGCTTGAATTTAATAATAAACCCCCAGTTATTCTTTTAAATTCTTTTAAATAGTAAATGATAAACTAACCGGGTTGAATCCTGTGCAATCTGGCAACCCAATCAGCCAGCGCCTACAGGATCTCGGATTCTTGGCCAGGGTTGGGCTGATAATAAAACAGTCATAAGTGCGGCGCTTTACTCCAGGGTAAGATCAAGCGCGAGCCGCTGCGTATCGCTCTGCTCTCTATCGAAACTCGACTCAACCTGCTCCTTTTTACTCTGAACATCTGCTTTACGTTAATCCGACATGGACACCATGTTCGGGTCCTGTGAGTTGCCGTTCCTGCCAGGTGAGCTTTCCAGTATGAGATCTAATGTTTTTAATGGAGCTTAGCTTTTATAGTGGGGTTACATAGTGTTTCTGAACATCATCTATATCATCTTTCATTTTGTCTCAACTTTCATCATAGGTTCATCCTACGCTCTCAGAGATAAAGATACCAAACTGCACTTTTGATGGTGGATTTTGTGGTACCATCAAAGGCGCTTTAGGATACACCTTTACTATGTAAATCTTGATGTGGGTATAGTTAATTTTTAACAGTAACTTAATATACATAATGTTCAGTGAATAGTGAATGTTAAGTATTGACCTACGCTGCTTGCAAACAGGAATTTGTCCTGTACATTTAACCCATCCGTACAGTGAAACACACACATTTACACACATTGGTGAAGTGAGCACGCACTAGCCCGGGGCGGTGTGCAGCCTTGGGGAGCAGTTGGGGGTTAAGTGCATTGCTCAACGGCACTTCAGTCATGACTTGTCAGTTATGGGGATCAAACCAGTGACCTCTCAGTCACAAGGCTGTTTCCTTAAAGCTCACAGCTTCCCCAAATTACATTTTTATTCTAAAAGCGAATTGAAGGTACAATACATGCACCTTCCCAAGTAAACAATACCTTTATGTCTGACACTGTGGTGTGGTAGATTGTAATTCCTGTGACAAAATGTCATATACTTGTAGATATGACAGCTAAGTAAACAGGATGGGTTTTCTAGTTCCATCCTCAGCTTGTTTTTATGGCAGGAACTTTCATAGGGGAATTCTAGCTAATCTGATTTATGTCTCTTGTCACTGCACATCTTTCACATCTATAAAAGTACTTAATTTGCACAGAAAGTGCCGTCAGTCGACACTGTTTTTTAACGTATGCTTTTGTGCAGGTTTTTGTAAAGGGATTCTACTGGGAATAGTGTAGACTGACTGTTCTGTCAGCACTGTTGGTTTTTTTAAATAATAATTATGCAGAGGTTTTGATTATTTTTTTAACACGTTCTGCATGTGTGTATATTACTTATAACAATGATAGGCATCTGTGGTTTTTATTTCAAGTTCCCTTCACTGTGAGAGAAAAGGTTAGGTACATTTTGTTCTCATCAATAAAAACAGTGTAAACATATGATGTTGTTACTCTAGAAAACATACAGATGACATAAGTATATCTGTGAACATATGAACTCCTGTCTCATGTGTTTATATCTATATTTTTTTCTGCTTCAGTTATGGTGATCACTTTATGTTGATTGAACCCAAATGAGTCCAGACTCATTTCTGTTTCTCTCTGTCTTTCTTTCAGGTCTAAACCAGTCTGAGTTACCTGTAAGATTGTTGCCTCGTGTGCGGACCATCATGGCAGAGCCGGACTACATGGATGGAGACTGCGATGAGCTCATTAAGCCCAAGAAACTCATCAACCCAGTGAAGAGCTCCAGGAACCACCAAGATCTCCACCGGGAACTCCTTATGAATCAGAAGAGGTGAACCTTCACATACTCCCCTCTCTCATTAGAGTTCTTTCTTTCTTTTCTGCTTGGCATCAGGATTATTCCTCAAGAACTAGATTTATACTGTTCAGTCAGTTTTTATTCTTATACTTTTCTATTCTATTTTCATATTTATGGCTACCTATTGATTCTATCTTATCATCATTGTTATCAGCTTGATATTGTACAGCATGTGAGCTGCTATTTACTCAACAGGAAGTCTGATCATGTTTACTTTCCTCATTCTGTACTGCTATATATTATGGCCTCCACCGAAACGTGCCTTTCACCTTCCGAGAGTTTAAGTGAAGTGTCGTATATGACATGTGCTGTGATAGGGAGATCATTAATGACTAAGTGGTGTGCTATGGGCCGACACAAAACCCCAAATAGTCCCAGATTTGCCATTTAAATGTTGTTAAACATCCACAAGATAACATAGTTTCTGTTATCAGTACCAATATAGTAATAAATGTTTATGAATAGTTAGATGCAGCTCTTAATAGTCATTTCTTTTCACCGTTTTTTTTGTCATGAAGTACAATAATGCAAAAAGCAGTTTATGGTGTTACAGAGAAACCATAAAGTACAAATCCTTTCCCATAGTGGAAAACCTACTAAACCTGAAGACTCCTTTTATTAATCCCTCTATACAAAACAAACATGTTCTCACACAAAACTTCCTCATAATATAGTTAGATAACAACTCAACTCCTAAATCAATTCTTTAATGGTTATAGATTATACCGAGTGCCTCATCATACATACATATGAGTAAATTACTATAGAAATGATTATTAGAATGAGCAGCTCAGTAGAAACCTGTGAACCTTTATCAGCGCCTTCTGACCAATCAGTTTCAAGAATCCAACAGCACTGTGGTAATAGACAGGAAGATACAAGAGCATGGCTCTGGCTTGAGCTTTTATCTGGATTAGTGTGTCTGAACACTCTGTAGAGGGGAAAAAACAACCTTAAGTTGTTAGTGCTGCCAGTTTCTGATGTAAAACATTTTTCCTGGCGGGTCGTTTTGTACCGTGCTGCTGTCTCTCCAAGTAGACAGGAATGAGGACAAAAATACTAAGAACAACCAGTAATGTCTGTCTCAGTCTTACTTTCTGTTGCTTGGTGGTTAGTTGCTCTGAGCTTGATGCACATACACACCCTTGTGTATATTATTTGTTTTGTAGCTTTAAGGAAGTGCCGTTGATGATAGACAACCGGACCAGATGAGTTACCCGGATGTGTAATAAAATGAATTTGTCCTCAAGAGTGGTTGAGGATTGTTATTACACAAGTCACGTCTACTACAGATCTAAACTATTTAACCATCACCACTGCTGGTTAGTAGACATTCTCAGTGGTAGAATTGTAGTTTGGTGTGTGTAGGTGGGTGGGTGGTTGTACGTGTTGGCTGAAGGTGTCGTAGGTTTATGCCGTTTGGATGGGCTTAGATCAATCATAGGGATGAGCAGCGATGAACAGTTACATAAGGGATGATAAGAGTACAGCATCATCCCTCACATCACGCTTATTTTCATGCTCCCCTTCCCCCTTTCCTTCATCACTTCAAAGTGTTTGTATGCATATTAAAGATTAAAGTGGCCACTGAATCATTTCAGCAGGCAGAGTGTGATGGAGGCAGACTACAATGTCATGGATTACATAACAGTGGGTCAGTGTGAGCTGGCGGACTTTATGTAATAATGTGTGTGTCTTTTATTGTGTTGGATTTTAGCTCATTTTTACAGATGTGTGCAGTCAGAGCAAATCATGGAATTTGTATTGAAGTCTGAGAGGGTATTATACTGTCTGCGCTGTGTAAATTGACAGCCAGGAAGTGCTTTAACTTCGCTCGTACTTCTGTCATAGTGGCATGCTTGTAGCTAGTGACTCTGAAATGGCAAAGTTAATTAGGCATGACGGAAGTCGATGATAGGATTCAGTGTGCTCTTTATTGCTTTTTGGGTTCAGCTCATGAGTACCCCAGCTCATTCCTCAGAACATTATACAGTCACATTACGATTAAGCAGAATATATATTGAAGACTGTCCAGCAGTCTATTACAGCATATAGGCACTATATATATATACACATACTTGGGTGCTGGAGATGGGAGTGTGTTTGTGAACAGTCAAAATGATATTACTGAAAATATGAGTGCTTGTCTTTGCTCAATGAGAATTTCATTTTCATTGACTGATGCATTCTGGACAGAGAACTCTCTGGCTGCCCTGAATGGGATGCAAGAGCATCACACACACTATTCCTGACTGAAATATGCCACATACTCAGGGCTGGCTGGTGTAAATGGGAAAGCAGGGCTAAGCACCTCCTCTCTTTCAAGGAACATAAGATGTCAAAGTAATGTTTAATTTTAACCACATTGCTTGCTATTTTTTTTTTATTTTTTAACTTTGTGAAACCAAGATATTGTTATAAGTCATGTCAAATGATTACATATTGTGGCAGACGGCACACGTTTCAGTGTCACATGTGACATGTAAGTGTCCGTCCAACTTGACCTTTTCAACAATGCTAGTTGCTTGTCTGTGTGAGAAAAGTGCTGTTGAGAAAAATAATTTGAATTTCCATCATATTTAAGCATAGTAAAAGCTAAACAATTTCATAAGTCACATAAAACATATCAAATAAAGGAAGATCTGGATACCCTGAAAAAAAAACGAAACAAGATCCAACATGTATGACTAGCCCTTAATGACAGAGATAACAGCATTAAAGTAAAGGTCAGGAAATTACCCTAGGATTCATAGGGTTAAACCCTCTTTTTTGACATGTTCATAACACGAACATGATGGACTACTCATTCAGTCGTCCACTGGCCAAGGACAAAAGGACCAGATACTAGACATTACAAAGTTACAACATTTGAATTTAAAAAATAGGAAAGATGCCTGTGTGTCTTTTACTGGATATGTGAGTGTATGGCCTTGTACACCGATCAGCTACGGCATTAAAGCCACTGACAGGTTACGTAAGAGTCATCAGAGTGCCCACTGCTGTCCACTGCTGAAAGCACCTACAATGGGCATATGAACATCAGAACTGGACCATGGAGCAATGGAAGAAGGTGGCCTGGTCTGGTGAATCATGTTTTCTTTTACATCATGTGGACAGCCGGTGTGTGTGCATCAATTACTTGGGGAAGAGATGGCACCAGGATGCACTATGGGAAGAAGCTGAGCTGGTGGAGGCAGTGTGATGCTCTGGGCAATGTTCTGCTGGGAAACCATCGGTCTTGTTACTCATTTGGATGTTAATTTGACATGTAGCACCCACCTAAACATTGTTTCAGACCAAGTTTACCACTTCATCACCAACAGTCGTCCGCAAAGTCAATGGCCTTTTCAGCAGGATAGTGCTGCAAAAACTGTTCAGGAATATATTGAGAAACATGACAAAGCATTCTAGGTGTGGATGTGGCTTCCAAAATCCCCAGATCTTAATCCGATCAAACATCTGTGGAATGTACTGGACAATCCAGTCTGATCTATGGAGGTCCCACCTCACTACGTACAACACTTAATGGAAACTTCTTAATGGAGTCCATGCCTCAGTGGGTCAGAGCTGTTTTGGTGGCACAAACATGACCTACACAATAGTAGGCAGGTGCTTTTAATGTTATGGCTTATCAGTGTGTGTATATACTTGTAATCGTTTGCTGCAATATACGGCTGAGCCCTAACGGTCATATAGTCGTAACTGTGGGTATTAATATTTTGTTTAGCTTTTCTGTTCATTATCATGAACAGTCATCGCTGTAATACTGATATAAAAATGTAGTTTGTCCCAGAAATGGATATGGGTGTCTCTATGGGTGTTTCGGCAGGAGTAATATTTTGTCAGATGGAACAAAGGTCTTTTTTTTTTATTGATGTTTACAAGAAACTTTAATCAGTAACTAGAGATAGATAGTTCATAGCTTCACCATAGGGTATTGCTGTATTGTTGTGATGCTCATTATCTTTATCGTGTTTATGTATAAAAGTTTGTTACTATTTATAGGCACAGTCTACAGTAGTTCATGTAAATAGTTTCTTTGCCAAATTGCTCCCCATCACAGTGTTTTTCTGTTCCACACGTTTGGAATCCGCTGTTGTTATTTGGGCTTTGATAAACGTTGCCATCTAAAGTTAATCTTTGGATGAAAAAGGCAGAATGTGACTGTCTGTTCCATTCGTGTTTCATCCTGAGTGTCGAGGGTGCTTTTAAACACTCTCCCTCTCATCTCATTTTGGTCATGCCTTAGCGTTTTCTGGCTTTTATGGTTTTCTCAGATTTTCCTTCATTCCTTCCAGATGCTGTGAATTTGTTTGTCATACCATTCTTCAGCACAATGGCTTTTGACTTTGCCAACCCAGAGCAAATTCCGTACCCTGTGCTAAGCCAGTAGTGAGGATTTAACCCCAATATCATCCAAACTGTTTATTTGGATTTTCACCTACTAGCAAGTTCTTCCTGTTGCGCAACTGGAGAGCGTGAAGGTGAGGGTTATCACACGCTCCCTCTTCCTCTGAGACATCTGCGGCTCCTCCGGTACTTCTTTTCAGACTGCTTCTCATGCATGCTGAATGCCCTTTTCCATATACATGAGCTAACAGACACCCACAACTGGCTATCTCTCCAGGGTTAATCAGGCATGGCAACAGACGGCTGTGACATCATCAAGATTTGAACTCATGACCTGATGGTAGAATGAACACTTTTCGGAGACACTGGAAACGGAGACTTTTGTTCAGTCAGTTCTGGTTTTCTGGCGCAGTGAAGCTTTGTGATCATTTAATTCGGTTTGTTTTAACACTGGTTACTGTTTAATCCCCATTGTATTGTGTGTACATGTAAAGCAGGCAGGTGTTATATAAGATCATAACCTCACATTATATCACTTTGCCTGATCTGGGGACAGGGCTTACCATAATTACACAAGGAGAACTGTGTCCGTCATTGCAGTCTTGGTCTGATTTTCTTGCTCTTTCCATCATTCTCTGTTAAACATACACATACTGATGTTATCACTACCATGGACATTAAAACGTGTGTGATTTGGCGTAATACATCATAGCAGGATTATACTTTTCTAGAAGCGTGTTTTCTCATTATGTGTTTTTGTGTCATAGGGGTCTGGCTCCACAGAACAAGCCTGAGCTGCAGAAGGTGATGGAGAAGAGGAAGAGAGATCAAGTGCTGAAGGCTCAACTGGCCGAGCAAGAAGCTCATAAGAAGCACAGTGACCTGGAGATCGAGCTCATGAAGAGACAGCAAAAACTTGAACAGGTACACAGGAAGGATGTAACCCATGCATTATTTGGATTGAACAGATAGTATGTATGTTCTAAATGAATACAAATACACATACAAATCGGAGGAGCACTATTCATTTTTGTAGAAAGCTTGCCAGAATTAGCACTGGTGCTTAAATGTACAGTATAGTGGTGTAGATTGGGCTGCTAGTTTGTTATTATTCTGGGAAATAGATCCAAAAATAATGGCCATGTGAGTGGGATTAAAAAAACATAATCACATACATGTCTAGTTGAGATCAGTTAGGAACTTGAGTGATGTAGCTGAGGTTGAGGATCTGTGAGAGCCAGAATTCACAGACCATGCTGATAGTGGTGCCATTTAAACCACTAACTTACAACTTAGTGCACTTCTGACTTAAAAGTGAATACAGATATGAATGTTCAGAGCACTACATATAGAGAAATGAGCATTGCATTACATCCCTACTAAAATAGAGCATGCATGTGTGACTGAAAGCTTTTCTGCCTCTTTTCTCTAGTTGGAGCTGGAGCAACAGAAGATGGACGAGGAACAGGAGAACACGCCGGAATTTGTCAAAATGAAAAGCAATCTCAGAAGAACCAAGCAGGAGGTGGAGGAGCAGGAGCGAACCTCTTAGACACATTGGGATAGATTTGGGAAAGGTCCATGGCACATGGGCGACTGGACTGCAGCTTATGGGGGTTTCCTGGTGTTCCTGCTCCCTGTGTTCCTGTGAAATAAGTGACCATGTTTGGTTCCTATTGCCTGCTTGCAGACACGACCAGTATTCACTTAACCTCTTTACGCTGAACACCTGCAACAAACAAGGAGGGCGAAAGAAAACACACACTCAGACTAGACAAAGCAGCGTCATCTTCACAGGCTGCCAATGTTTGGTGAACTTGCATGGCAAGATGAACAGAACCTACGCAGAGTTCCTTTCCATTTGTTTCTCTTTCTTTGCCTCTTTTTTTTTTGAAAAACAAAAAACACTCAGAGATTTTTTTTAAATACTTTTTTATCTCCACATGTTTAAAATGGGACACTGGATGGACTCTTGTAAGCCAAAAATAATGGGATTTGTTTGTTTGGTTTTGCCTTGGGATGGAGAGGATCTCCTGAGGACTTTCTGATTGATGATCAAAGCAAAGAAAAAAATGAAAAACAAACACATAATTTCAGTTTTGATTTCTTCTCAGTACGACATCCTAACATTTCTCATGTGATGTACAGAACTTGCTTTCTTGCCATCTTATTATTTCCCATGTTTGTGCACTCATCTCTTTTAAGCAATAGTAGATCTAGGGTGATGTGTTTCAGGTTTGTTTTTTTACATGAACTATTTGTTCAGTATGTTATAGAGTGCTGTGTTAAAGCACTCTGTATATTTTCCACAACTGAATAGCAGTTATTGGATGCGAGAGGCTCTAGAAACAATGCATTGTTTTTTTGTTAGTTCAGTATTCAGGACTTTTCGATTTATGTAGATTTGAGCCAATAATGAACCGGTGATGCTGTCTTCACATTGTAAACCCTCTTTCAATAAATATTATTTTGTCATGTTATTTTGTTTAATATTTATTACCTTTCACAGAGACAGATGAGAGTCAAATCCATATGTTAACAATTTCATTTTACAGATTTACAAAAAAGCTACAAAATGGCACACTTAGTTATGAGAGTTTAGGAAAAGAATAGGTTAAGAATTTGTTTAGGTCAAATTCTAATAGGTGAAGGGGGGGCAAACAAACTGAAAATCAGACTTACAGTAATGTGGGACTGAATGTAATTGTTAAACAGCCTTTGGTCAGGTGATATAATCATGACTACTTGGATAAAAATTGGAAAGGTTATAGCCTGCAATAAGGTATCAGTGAGGTCATCATAAGTGATCAGAAGGTCATGAGTTCAAATGCCACCACTTCTAAGCTGCCACCTCGGGGTCCTTGAGCAAGGCCCTTAACCATCAACTGCTCAGAGATGAGATAAATGTAACTTACTCTGAATATGGGTGTCTGCCAAATTCCGCAAATGTAAATGTACCACAAATAAGTGAAATTAAGTTTTAATGTGGGATTCTTATCAATAATATTAAAGTGTGAACATCACCAAACCCACACAAAGCAAAACTTAACCTATTTAAAAACACCAACAGGATAAAATACCAGCAGAAAACAATATCAGAATAAAATAATCACAATATTTATCCTTATTCTTCATTTTGAACTTTTTTTTTCATTTGAACTCCTTGGGAAAGGTTTTTTTGGCAGCTCATCTCCTTAGAACCACTCAACTAAGGAGCTCACTAATGAGAATCATTCAATCTCAAGGTCCAAAAAATATTTATATACAGTACAGGCCAAAAGTTTGGACACACCTTCTCATTCAATGCGTTTTCTTTATTTTCATGACTATTGACATTGTAGATTCTCACTGAAGGCATCAAAACTATGAATGAACACGTGGAGTTATGTACTTAACAAAAAAA
>JAOVYV010000035.1:28686671-28696819 GCA_025674545.1 Hassar affinis | reverse complement strand
AGACACTCCCTTAGTGACAATGATAAACTGACACTTTAATGACACTCCCTTAGTGAAAATGATAAACTGACACTTTAATGACACTCCCTTAGTGACAATTGTAAACCGACACTTTACAGACACTCCCTTAGTGACAATTGTAAACCGACACTTTACAGACACTCCCTTAGTGACAATGATAAACTGACACTTTACAGACACTCCCTTAGTGGAAGTGACTGTCAACATTAGCTGCATCTGGGGTGTTGGCTGGTCTGAGTGCAGGGTAAGATGGAGTGAGAGCTGTGGACTCTTTATTTAGGGCTGTGTCTGTGCCTACAATGTGAAAGTGTTCAAAGTAACGTGTGTGTGTTTTTCAGGAGAGAAATTGCAGGGTGGTGTATCAGGATGCCCAGTGTCATGGGAGCACTTGTTCCATTCTCTCATGTTGTATCATGAGAGCCTGAGACGAGACGTTCCCAGTGCAGACTTCACCCAGTATCGCCATCCACCCATCAGAGGCATAACACAGAGAGAGCTGGAGGGCCTCACTGCTTTTCTCCAGCTGCTCACCACCATCACCACCTGGGTAACACACAGACACACAGACATATACACACATGCACACTCACACGCTTGTGAGGACTTGTGAGGACCTACCCCTGACCTAAACATTACTGTAGCTGAAATCTATATAAATGTATACCTATAATTAGCACCCATAATTATATAGTCAATAATTATATAATCAATCCTCTGAAGTTAATTGCTCATATATTTGCATATTTGAAGTGAATGTACACACAAGAGCCACAGTGTGTGTGTTTGGATGTGTGTTGCAGTGTGAGAATGCACGTCTAGCTCTATGTGAGCACCCTCAGTGGACCCCTGTGGTGGTTATGCTGGGTTTACTCCAGTGCAGCGTGCAGCCGTTACTGAAAGCCCATCTCCTGCACGCCCTCGCTGCCTTCAGCAAGTCTCCAGAGATCGCAGCATCCCTCTGGCAGTCTCTCGAGTACACACAGGTAAGTGCACCTACACACTGCATGTAATACACTTTATATTCTGGGCCACTTTGTTAGTAATTTACAAAGAAGCTCGATTTAATGAATTTGTTCAATGTGGCCATGAACCTGGAATACAGTGTATGAGTGATAATGCTTCAGAATGTCCTGTTTCTGTCAGATCCTGCAGACAGTAAAAGCCCCTGGACAGAGACAAGCTGCAGGCATAGAGGTGAGCTGATTCTGGGTCAAGCACTTGTCTAAGCAGGCCATTTCCTTGGCACGTGCAACTAAAGCTGATTAGCTGAACATAAAACCAAGAGTAGTGATTATAATACAATGGCACAATGAACTAATTGATGAACTTCATGTTTGCTATGTGTTCTTTGTGACTACCTTTTAAATGGATAGAAGTTCTGAAATCTGCTGACATTTATATACATTTATGAGCCTGTCCTGAATAATATAGTGGTAAAATGTGTGTCGTCCTCTGCAGATGGAGCTGAACGAGATTGAGTCGAGTTGTGAGGAGTACCCTCTGACTCGGGCCTTCTGTCAATTGATCAGCACTCTGGTGGAGAGTGCACTTCCTGTTAACCTCGGGGCGGGGCTGCGTGCACCAGGATTCCAGCCCTACCTCACCTTCCTGAGAGACTCTGTTTTCCTTCCCTTTCCAACACGTGCTTACCGACGCCCAGCTGAGAAGGTACCTTGAACTGGGCATGACCACCACCGTACACCACACCACACCACACCACAGCACAGCACATTGTTTTACTTTAAGTCTCATAAGCTAAATTCCTGGTTCCCTGTATCTCCAGTGGGAGGTGGCAGATGCAGTCTTGGAGGTGTTTCACAAGCTGTTACGGGACTACGAGCCTCAGCCAGCTGACTTCCTGCAGGAGACCGTGGAGTTGCAGGGTGAGCAGGTTCCAGCCCATAAGCCCCCGGGACACGACCTCATGTTCCACCTTCTGAATGACTCTCCCACACTATCCCTCTGCCTCAGCCTCCTGGAAGAGGGAGTTCGTCAGCTCGACACCTACGCTCCTTTTCCTGGTCAGTAATTGGATTTTGTAATTTTGGGAATTTAAGTGTTGAACTGTAAACTGTATTGCTATTTTGGTTGTTTCTGAGCTAAATGATAATGATGATGTTGATGGTGTAGGTAAGAGAAAGTTGGGGTCAGCAGTGCTGCACTGTTTGAGTCTACTGGATCTGGCTCTGCAGAAGGAGGTGCTGTACATGGATCTGCTTAGAGAGAGCCAGGCTTCCTTGCTGGTTTCTCCACTAGAACAGTTACTGCAGGGTGTCAATGCCCAAAGCAGACGCGCTGACCACATCATTAACATCGCCAGGTGCGTGTTGTTTCCCATTACACTTGGGATTTATAAATTTCACACTCAGCATTTATAAATATTTCTATTCACACTCAAACACTTAGGTTGAATAACACATCTTAATATTAAACAATATTTCTATAGGTATTTTATTAGTGACAGTGTATTGATATAATAGCTTGTATAGCACAGAGACCTTGGCTCAGTGGTTAAGGCTCTGGGCTACTGATCAGAATCGCTGCTCTGCCAAGCTACCAGGGTTGGGCCTTTAAGTACAGCCCTTAACCACCTGTGTTCCAAGAGAACCATATCATGGCTGATCTTCTGCTCAGACCCTAGCTTCTTAACAAGCTCAGATATGTGAAGGAAAGAATCTTATTCTACTACAGACTGTGGTGTAGCCAGGAATTCATTTCGGGGGGGGGGTGTGAAAATATGCTAAATAAAATCACTGCATGATCTGTATTAAAAAGCATTAAAAAACATTAATATCTAATGATGACAAACAGCCACATATTAAGAATAGATGCAAGTAGTAGTGTGGTCATGAAATTCAAAATTCTATGTGAATGTTTTTAGATATAAATTGCTTACTTAATCTGAATCTGACTGTCGCTTCAAACTACAGGTATCTCTACCACAGCAGTTCCAACCCTGATGCTGCATTTCTGAGTGCTAAGATCCTGAGACATATTGCACGTTACCCCAACATCCAGTCCAGACTAGTCGGAGACTTCACCCATGACCAGGTGCGAGACCGGCTCTGCTCGCTGTGCTGTATTTGCTTATAGTTCGATTCAATAGCAGCATCTGTTGGTTCTGTTGAAATGGAGTCGCTAAAAGAAAATCACACACGTCAGTGTAGTATTGTGGGGCTCTTCTGAAAGCTGGTTTGTTGTGTTTTGAGCAGGCAGTCAGTGAGAAGCTGATGGCTGGATTTGTGGAGTGTCTGGACAATGAAGAGGCTCAGGAAGGTGTGGAAAAGACAGATGGTGGGTCTAACTTAAAAATGGTTATTCCTAGAGGTTTTCTGTATGTAACTAATGTGCTAATTACATCTCATTACTGTTTATCCAAGTCTGAGAGAATCCTAAACTGCTGCATCTGTTTGTGTAAATCAGACTCTGACCCTGAGAAGCGTGTGGCCAGAATCCGCCACGAGACACAGATCCACATCCTGAACCTACTGATCACGTCTCTGGAGCTAAACGCTCCTAACTTGGGCCTCTATTTGTTAGGCTACGAGGTCAAGAAACCTGTTTCGTCCACTAATTTACAGGACCCAGGTAAGTTTATTGACAGTTCAAGTTCATATTTCAAGTGAATTCCAAGAAGTTGCATGTTTTGCATGTTAAAATCTATGATGATGAGGTGTGTTTATTTTTTCTGGTAGGGGTTCTTGGGTGTCCGCGTAGTTGCCTGCATGCAATATTAAGTTTGTTGCAGCGAGGCAGTGAGAGACGTTCTGGACCTGTACTTACTCAGCAAGCCCCGCACTTGGCTGAACTTTGCTATCAGGTACCAACATTTATATCAATGACTTCATATTTCATTTATAATAAGCATTTGTGTACCTAGTGTGTTACAACTGAGTGTAATAGCAGTAATGCAGAATGTGACAGGAGACTGTAAGAAAAACAGAAGTTTAAAACCAAAGGGATGTAATTGATATCTTGCAGAAATGTATCGGTGCTATTGTAGTTACTGTTGCGTTTATTGCTTATTAGACTAAAGCATGGCCTGTGCTTTCTAGGTCATCTACCAGCTGTGTGCATGCGCAGACACCTCTGGGCCAACTATGCGCTACCTGAGGACCAGTCAGGACTTCCTGTTCTCTCACCTGAAGCACTTACCCTTTGTTGTAGCAGGTGGGTGCCTCTAGTCAGTAGTAACGCTTCCTTTTTTCATGATCAGGTGATTTCTTGGTTCAACCTTCCTCTTCCTGTTGCAGGGAACGAGATTGCTGCACTTAACCAGATGTCCTGGCTTATGAAGACTTCAGCTATAGAGCTTAGAGTGACCTCGCTGAACCGCCAGCGCTCACACACTCAAAGGCTGCTCAATCTTCTCTTAGATGACCAGCCACACATGCAGCATGCAGGTATTACATGAGCACAGATGGAAAGCTCCAAATCAGCTTCATACTAATGACCCCACTGCAGTACAGAAGAATAGAGTTGATTTGTACAAAGCATTGATGCCTTTTCAATACTATTATGTGGTAGATGATGGTTCATTCCTACAAGGGAAATCATTTCTGAACTTACTTGACTTGGATGAGTGAGACATGCGAAGCTGGGATGAAGCAGTAAAGTTTTGGATGGGCTATATTTTTTAACCTTGGTGATGAAGACGGGTAGCCAAAATACACAAAACATTTATTTTATGTTAGCTAGCTATTACTTGTAGTATGTGCAGTGTAGTTGGCTTCTGGCTTTGAGCGTGAAATGAGTTAAGCTTCGTAAGAGTGCAGGATGGGAACACACACAAAAACAGCGCTATATGGGGAAAAGAAACAATGAAACCACTACCACCTCTTTTGCCTCCTTTGTTGGGCCTTTGAGCAAAGCCTTAACGGCTTCCTAACAAGCAGGGATATGCAAAGAAAAGCATTTCCCTGTACTCTTATGTTTATATGACAAATTAAGGCTTTCTTCTAAAACAACCTGTCAACACTTGGTTATAGATAGTGCTAAAAACTCCTACTTATGCCTTATTTCTTTTTTTTATTACAGATGGAGAGATGGGTATGGAAGAAGAGAGCAGCTCCATCAGTGGCTTCCTGCATTTTGACACCGTCTCTAAAGGTGGCCTCAAAGCCTCAACCGACACACACACATTCTTCGGTTTGTGGTTTCTAAGTGACACTAACACTGTAACACTGTAATCTTGTTTTAGTGCGCAGGAAGCTGCTGAGTGTTTTGGACGCTATAAACTTCAGTCAGGAGGTGCCCGAGCAGCTGCAGCTGGACTTTTTTGAGCGTGCTCAGATCGAGCAGGTCATCTCCAACTGCGAACATGTCAACGAGCAAGGGCACACCGTCTGCAACGTCAAGGTTAGTGTAGGCACAGTGCTGTGAAGCCAGGCGGATTCTGTCTGTGAGCAAAACTGCCTGTACGTGTTTGACATTTTTCTGCTTTTCTTTGCATCAGTTGCTGCACAGAGTCTTGGTTGCAGAAATCAACGCTCTGCAGGGGATGGCTGCTATTGGGCAACGGCCTCTGCTGCTGGAGGTTAGTGTTTCTTGTACCGCTGGTGCTGTGTGTTGCGTCACATTTTTTGTGCTTTTACAGAGATAACTTCACCTTCATAACTCGGATATTTAAAGCCTCGTTATGTAATGAATTTACTTTACAACAACAGGTTAAATCATTTTAATGGTACACTGACTTAATAAAGAGAATGGTGCCTCTGTCATTACCACTCTGCACCTGGAGCACCTGCTATAGCATTTATATTTATTGGTTGTTCCAGGCATAATTACCTGTGAGAAGTGCCTAATGCTTTAGGGAACTACTTCACATGAATGCCCTCTTTAGTCGTAATTTCAAGTGGGAAATTCATTGATTGTGATATTTTGATCATTTTTCACACTAGTCTTTTCCTAAGAATGAATATTATGCCTGCGTTTTTCATTTCCCTCCAACAACAAAGCACTTGAACATAACATGCCCATAATTCCGACTTCACAAGTGGGACGTAGGATCTTCCAACTAACATACGAATTCAACATAAATCTCAGACACTGTTTTACTCGTTGGCAATAGCTAAAATGATTCAAGACTGCTGCCCTTCTTGCTCTTTAACTAGTAAGTAATAATTTATTAGCTGGCTTGCTCTGTCTTACAGTATGTTGGACTTGCTTGATGTTTGACTAGCTTTTGATCATGAGACAAGTCAGCCCATTTCAACAGAGCTTTAGCCGCTAACCAGACATCTTGAGGGGATGTTGGTGAACTTGTTAGAAAACGTACTCTGAGATCAGTATGGGTAATAAGAGATATATTTGTGTAAAATCCTGTAATCCAGGTTATATGGTTCTTTCACATGTGATATTGACTTTGCCAGCATACAGCTGTCCATGAAGAGAAATTGTCAAAGTGTGTATTTTATTTTTAGCAGGGTTATGATTTATGCTCTACAACCTGTAGGGGGACCACAGTAGCAAAATATAACCATTTCTAATGTTACTAAGCCATCGGGGCGTTTTTAGCATACTGAAAGTACTTCAGTTGAGAATTTTTGGGTGGGGTGGTATATACAGAGAGTGCCATTTTATATACAGTGTTGTCTGTTTCTGTGACAGGAGGTGAACTCCATCCTGCAGCAGGTGGTGGAGAGGAACCGCGTGCGACGCAGCCTGAGTGCCAAGCGCCATGCTCTGCAGAGCTGGAGGAGTCTCGTAGAGACCATCCTCACCGCATGCCCTGCTGAACTCATCCCAGCTGATCAGAGACAACTCATCATCAGAGACCTGCTCCTCGACTTGCACGACAAAGTACCGCCCGACGTCCTTTACACCCTTATACTGTAGTCATGGGTTTGTATAATTATTTCACATCTGGGCTCTCATCTTCATTTCAGGTTTTATCAGAGGATGCGGCTGTAGAGTTGATGCCGATCGTTGCTGGGGCAGTGTTCACCCTGACGGCTCACCTCAGCCAGTCAGTGCTGTCTGAGCAGCAGCAAGGGGCCAGACTGGAGGCTGGCTCTTCATCAGGGTTCGCCTCTATTGCTAACTCAGCCCTGCACCTTATACTGAGGAAACTGCTGGACTTTATCCTGTGCACAGGTGTGTTAACTTCTTTTAAAAGCAGGGTATTAGGAATACTTTGCGATTGATTTCTAAGCTGCTAAACCATAACATATGGACTTGATATAAAGTGTGTATGCTGTTCTAGGTGGAGGTTTCCAGCGTCTGCGTGCTCACCTGTATGGCTCGCTACTCTATTACCTGCAAATAGCACAGAAACCTGAGGAGCCAGACACATTGCAAACAGGTAGACTATGTGCACATGACTGTTAAGTGACAAACTGGGAATAGAAAGTCTTTTTTTTTTTTAACATAATTTTTCATTTGGGTCAACTGCAGGAGTGTCTATGTGGGAGCGGCTAACCGCGCCAGAAGATGGTTTCTCTAAGCTGCAGAGAGAGAACCTAGCCATCATAGACAGCTATGGCACTGCTCTGATGGAGGTGGTGTGCAGAGATGCTTGTGATGGACATGAAGTAGGCAGGGTAAGCGCAAACCTCTAGTTTCCTTTTAATCTCCTGAGCCATCTTGTAAGTGTTTTCCTATAACAGCACACCCCACAGTGGTTTTAGCTCTCATAGTGATTACTGCTGATAACATTTTTTTTTTATTTATCGAAGAACGACACATCATGCAGTTTATCCATTTACTACAGTTGTGTTTAATGTTATGGAACATCAGAGAATCCCCAAATCACTTTGTCTTGTTATCACTATGTTATAACATCTATAAACAGTCTTTCCTTCACGAGTCTTATTAAGATAATTAGGCAAAAAACAGCTTATTAAAGTTTGTTAAAATTTCTTTCCCCTTTCCTGTGTAAGAAAAACTGACATGTTCATTCTTGTATTTAAGTGTATAATACTAATGATGCGGTGCTTTTTGTCCATCTCAGATGTTGGCTCTGGCTGTGCTGGACAGGGTGTTGTCTATAGACAGACAGAGCCAGTGGCTGGTCTACCTGTGTAACAGCGGCTACCTGCGCGTCCTGGTGGAGAGCCTGAGACAGGACGACGCTGCACTGCAAACCCTGCTGATACCCCAACCACCTCTGCTCAAACCTTTATACATCTACGAGTCCAAAATGGTGAGATAACAACACCTCTGCTTTTAATGTCATATGGCAGGTTAAAATGCATACGTTTATGTTTCTGATGTTGTGTGTATGTGTGTGTGTGTGTGTGTGTGTGTGTGTAAATGCAGGCTCTGCTGACCCGTGTGGCTAAGACAGCACAGGGAGCTGTGGAGCTGTTGTGCTGTGGCCTGGTGGCTCAGCTGGTCGAGTGCCAGGTTTTCCACATGCTGCCTGAAAGCGACTCACTCAGGTGAGAACAATTTAATTTTCTTTATAAATCTCCTGAAGCAGCTTACATACACAACACTTATAGTTATATTTTATACATAAAATATATATATCATTTTATACACTTTTCTTAGTGTTGGAATCTTTATAATTATGAAATGCAATGGTAAATGTGGTAATATTTAACATATTTATTTATTCAAACTGATTACTAAATATAAATGTATTTCTGAGCACTATGTCTCGTTCTCTGTGCAGAGTATTTGGACAGAGAGACCCATCAGGGTTCATCCCCAGTCCTGTGGAGCGATACAGACAGATCCTGCTGCCCACCCTCCGACTCCTGCAGGTCATCCTCACGTCTACCACTACGCACCACCAGCAGGGGGCAGCGCAGGTACAGTTCTCTCACTCCTACACGGCCATGGATATGATCAGCACTGGCTGGTGTGTAAAGGGTTTTTTTTTGGGTGTGTGTGTGTGTCCAGGTGCTCCACTGGCTTATTGTGTACTCAGACACCATTCAGTCGATCCTGCGTAGTCAGGATGTAAGCATGGGGTCATTACAGGAGCTGTCTCTGCTCACGGGCATCATCAGTAAAACCGCCCTCCCAGGTACTGACCACACCCAGAAATGCGTCATTAATGCAGATTTGAAATATGAAGTATGAAATAACCTCATGTGTTGATGTCAGGAGCCCTGGATTTGGGGCAGGAGGTCAACAGTGCAGCCATGCTGGAGTTCCAGGGGCACGTTGGCAGATTCCAGGTACAGATTTCGCTTCAGTTTGGTTACTAGAAGGTTTATAAAAATGCAATAAAAACTGAAATATCTAATTTAATAAGGTCACTTTATTTGCATTACATTTGACTTTTGCTTTATGCCTCATTTGTATTAAACCAGGTAGATTTCAATCTGACATGTCTTTATATCTTGTTCAGCGGCAGTGCTTGTCCCTGCTTGTGCGTCTAGCCGGCACTGACCGTGCTCGCTACCTGAAGCAGATGGAGGAGAGTCTTGCCCCCGGCGACCCTGCGGACAAAAGAGAGGAGATGGAACTTGCCATGCAGCAGGTATGAGGACACAGTAAAGTATCTACCTACTTATAGGAGCTTATAACTTCCCATACACTTCCTTTATCCGTCTCATTTTTTCTTTGTTTGGTCAGATCTGCGCTAACATAATGGAGTACTGTCAGACGCTGCTCCTACAAAGCTCAGCCGAGGCTCAGTTTACCGTCTGCCTTTTCAGCCCTTCAGCCAGTGAGCCAACAGGTCAGCTGTCTGCCTCGTCTCGTCTCGTCTCATCTCATACACGCAGTGTACACACTTTTACTTTTGCAGTCTTCTCCTAAACCTGTCCTGTGTGCTTCTATCTTCTTTGTGGCTCAGATGTGGCAGTGCCGTCCGTGTCTCGGGTGCCCAGCCTGGGTCTCGTCCTGCTCCTGCTGAAGAACAGCACCGCCGACTTCTTTAGATACCACGACAGCCACAGACAGAGCCTGAGTAAGCTGGAGAGGCTCGAGCAACTCGCTCCAGAAGAGCTCAAAGAGGTAGACTACACACAAACCTGTTGTATCAGGTCCAAGATTTTGAATCTTTAAATGTTAAATAGCACAGTATTACTTAATAACTGCTTTTAAACACTAATGAGTTCATAGCATTGAAATGTATTACTTTAATAATTTAGTCTAATGTACAGGGGTTAGACAATGAAACTGAAACACCTGTCATTTTAGTGTGGGAGGTTTCATGGCTAAATTGGACC
>JAOVYV010000035.1:28609764-28620547 GCA_025674545.1 Hassar affinis | reverse complement strand
GGCTGGTCCAATTTAGCCATGAAACCTCCCACACTAAAATGACAGGTGTTTCAGTTTCATTGTCTAACCCCTGTATGCATACAAAGTTAAAGGACATCAAAAAAATGTCAAATAAATTCAAATATATCTAAAATCTATCACTTTGCATTAATGTCTAAATCCTTTTAGCACCTCATACTTAAAACATCTTTTTCCATGTGTCCTGCATCATCATCATCATCCTTATAATAAATGTTCACACTCAACCCTATTACATATCTAGTATATGCAATATATTTCAGGCAGTTTAATCATGCAGATTTCCTGATGGTCATAGGAAGAAGAAAAGAAAATCTCATTTTACCCAACTTGAATAGGTAAATGCATGTATTATCTCAATTTAATGACTTAACACTTTAATTTAACGACTTTACACTAAAATTGGTATGAGACGATACACAAAAGCCATATCCTAAGACAGACTTCATGAGATGATATAGACACAAATAAACTATGAATAAAATAAAATATTAATAAATACAATAAAAATAAAATAATAAAATATGAATCAAGTTTATAAAATATTAATACTAATTTATTATAAAATATTTATAATAATAATAATAATAATAATAATAATAATAATAATTATTATTATTATATATAATTAAAATTATTATTACTTTTAATATGTTTAATTTGTAATAACAATAAATCAAATAACTGTAACGTCAATACTTTGTAATTTCCTGTGAATGTATGTCATGGCAACATTATTAATATGGAAAGATGGTAGCTTGTGCTTTAAATGATTGAATTAACAAATGAGTCACTGCTCCTCTTGCTGTCTGACATCCACCTGAGTCAGATTTACCAGTTTAATTGTACAAACTGGCACACAC
Source organism: Hassar affinis (assembly GCA_025674545.1). Classification (NCBI taxonomy): domain Eukaryota; kingdom Metazoa; phylum Chordata; class Actinopteri; order Siluriformes; family Doradidae; genus Hassar; species Hassar affinis. The sequence goes on along the minus strand of JAOVYV010000035.1, from coordinate 28,619,666 downwards.
ATGCCATGCTTCTGAATTGTTTTTAGACAGGAGTGTGATATACATCAAGCACAGCACACAGCAAGTTGATTTTAATCTGCATTCAGACTGTCAAGCCAGTCGCAGTAGAAATCGGCTGTGAGTACACGCACAATATGCGACAGTTTAATTCCTGGAATAGCCACGTAGCATTGCCGTGTGATTAGTCACGTGGTACCAGGCAAATCACCACACCACAACACTATGTGACCATTCCGGGAATTAAAATGCTGCACCTTGTACATATATTGCTTTATGGTATTCTGGGCAGAGTGGAAAATGGATTTGTCGTCCAGGTTCTATGTATAACACCTGTGCCTTAACACTTCTTTCTGATTAGCTCAACTTCAAAGCTGTTGTGTTCCCACTCTCAAACTTTGTGCTCTGTATGCTACTACCTCTAGTGCTGCCACCTAGTGTGTAAGAAGGAGCAGAGCTCATGAGGAATGTTAAATGGAAATAGAGATGATATTTGTTTTGCCAATATTTTGTATCTTGATAATCAATACAACAGAATTCTCTCTCATGCCTTCTAATCAGTAATGTGCTGAGCAGAAATCCAGTCTGTTCTCTACTGTGGTACCTACACAGGCTAAGCTATGAGAAATCTGAGAACTGATTGTGAAGACTACAGTACCACTGTAGTGAAGATAGATTTGCAACTTACTTTCTGCGGACTGGTTTTGATTTTAGGCACCTTTCCGCCACGTCCGCGATGTGACTGCTCATTATCACACTCCAGGTCTTCCAAACGCTGCGTGAGGGCCAACTTCTGCTGGATGGCCATGCGGAGCAGAGAGTTCAGCGTCTTTTTCTCATCCTCTGCTGCGGCCAACTGCCTCTGCATCTCATCCAGCTGAGTAACATACTCATCACATCTGCACAGAGAGAGTAATAGGAAGAAATTGGTTAAAAAATTATTTTATGCATCTGTATTAGCATGAATGGCTGATGACTCCAAAAATGAATGTACCTGGTGGCGAACATCGCCCTCAGAGAGGAAAAGGTGGCTGCATCCTCTTTCAGAGCCTTTAGCTCATTCCTCAGCTTCATCATTGTCTCTGTCACAATCGTCTTTTCATTTTCATACTTGCTCTTCAGATTGGCCAAGGCTACTTCTGCAGTCTGGAAAAAAAAATCACACATGACTATAGTTTTTTGCTATGAATAGGGATATACGATAACCTGGACAGCAGTCTAGGAAACATTCCATATTTTATAATTGATAACTTAGTAAAAAGAACTGAAAAAGACTATTTCTCCCAGGCTCAGCTGTCTCTTCAGCGTATTTTTTTTTCTTACCAAATAAGGACACCAAACCTCCTTAGTCTAGACTAGATTTTTTTGTTCTTGGGGATTACTACTAGTCTATGTATGTAAAGTCAACTGTACATGAATAAATTGCTTTGCTTGGTGCCATTTTTTTACCAAGAGATTTTACCTAGAAATTATAATAAACTGAAAATGGTCCTTTGCATCTAAATACTACTTGCTTAACTTTTGTGTTAGATGCGCACTCATAAAACACCAGCACTTTCACAGGCTAGCTAGCATTAGCATCATTAAAAGCTAGCATTCAGTAAGAATGCTAGCTACCTAGCTATAACAAGGCAAGATTTTTGGTAAGATACTGTAGCTGGAAAAAAATTCTGAGGTAAAAAATTACATTAAGATAATGTTAAAAGTTTATTACACGTATAAAATCATTTAATGCAAAGAATTACAATATTTTTAGCATTCTGAAGAGTGGGAGATTTTGATATGAAGTTGTAAAGGAAGCAAAAGCACACATCTTAGTCAAAGATTTCATACAAATTCTTAAAAATGTTTAGTTTAGACAGATCTACCCATTTAATTACTTTCATTTCGAAAGGAATATTTGGTATTGTATTTTAGACTAGCCTAATAACTGATGTTTGATAAATGTAATGATTATAAATGTTTTTTGAAATGTGCTAAACAATATTTCAACTTTTTTCTTCATCACGTAAAGACAATGTTCATAATTAATATAATCAGTTTATATGACTTTTACAGAAAATAAATATGATTCATTTATATTTATTTACCACATGCTCAGCATCTCCTGCATCGTAGGCGGCCATGATGGCTCCTGATCAGGCTGACAAAATTATCTCAGATAGCTAGAACCAAATCATGTGACCCAGATACTAAAAACAGACTGAAATTTGATGAATAATTACAGGATTGAGTGAAAACTTTCACTCATCCCCCATATAGGATGTGAAAGAAAACGTATCTTGTGGTGCACAGTGCCTGTTTAAGGGTATTGACAGCTTTGGCAAGATGCATACTGGTGCCTTCTTTCTAAATACCTATTTACGGTATAAGGAAAAAAAAAACTCTTTATACCTGTTTGTTGGCTTTAAGTACGAGCCGGAGAGTGGCTATCTGTTCTCTCTTCGTGCTCAAGAGAGACTTCAGTTTCAGTATCTCCTCCATGCAGGCCTCTTTATCCTTGTCAAAGATGGGTGCCAGCTCCCGAGCAGCTGCCCTCTGTCTGGACAGCTGCAGTGAGCGGTCCACAGCTCTCTGTAGGTGCTTGATCTGGTCCCGAATAATGGCATTCAGGTTGTAAATATTCAAAGGCTCTTTGCGAAGATCTCCGTTTGCCTCTGGTACGGGTGTAGCAGACAGTGAAGCATTGTGGACTGGGGAGCCAAATGGGGTTCTGTTTGGACTCACTGTCTCTGCTTTACACCCTTCACCTAATGCTTCCTTCAAGGGCGAGTCATGAGGGCTCCGAGAAGGATCCGACGAGTTAGCAGCAGCAGCAAGTCGACGTGCAAGGCGTGGTGACAGTAATACACGTGGGTCATCAGTGCCTTTAAGACTGCCGCTACGTGTAACGCGACTCTGGCGGTAGTAGTCCAGCATGACACGATTGGGTGTCTCGTTGTTGCACAAGCAGACATGATGGTAGAGCTGGGCGAGTTCTTCGCTGAAGGTAACTAGCTCATCCTGGGCAGCATTCAGCATGGATTGACTCTCACTGGACATGGATGATGTGCATCGGAGCTCAGCCTCTAGGCTGCTGATTCGCTCACGGCTCTCGCGACTCTCCCTCTCCAGTGATGTCACATGCTCATAAAGTGCTCGCAGCTTCCCTTCACTTTGGCTGCGTTCTTCGGATTGGCTCTCCACAGACTGATTGTACTTTTCCTTCAAGGCTTTCAGCTCAGCTTTCAGGTCGATGACCTCTGTAACAGCTACCTTGTACTTACATTCCAGGATCTCAATGCCATTAATGTCGATGTCGTACTCACGGCAGCCGTTCAAAGGAGTGACCCCTTTCTCGGTCTCCTCAGCATCCAGCTCCTTATCGCTGCACAGACGTTTCATAGCATTGACACGTGCATTAAGGCAATTCACACGCTTGTGCTGCTCTGTTAGAGCACCCTGTGTGTGTTGTAGCTGGGTCTGAGACTCCTGCAGGGTAGTCAGTAGGGTAGCTTTTTCTCGTTCCACCTAGTGGATTGGAGAAATATGAAATTAGTAGAAAAACACTGCATGATGTCAGATATGCTGCATGTACAGTTTCCTGAGTTGATGTTTTGAACTTTTACTGTTTTAGCAACCAGAGCCATACTATCCTATTAAGGTCAATGACATATTAGATTATTTCCTTCTAGTCACTGCATTTCATTTCATATTTGAGAAGAAATCCTACAGCTTGTCATGTTATGGATTTGTTGACACTTTTTAAAAGGAGTAATCAATGGTGAAAGATCAGTTTCCCAGTTGAGAGTCAAGTGTGTTAATAGTTGCTAAAAAGCAACAGATGATTAATATATTCAAGTATTGATGTGGCTTAGAGAGTTTTAGGAGATATTGAACTTCATTTTATTCTTCAATTAGATAATGGAAATAATCTCTTTGAGCTCTAACCAGCAAAACTATGGGGTATGTTAAATTAAAAAATGGCAAACTAGTAGAATGTTGGTAGTTATAAAATCTAGATTGTATCAGATTGGAGTATATTTAAATGGTCATATTAAGATTGGTGGTGGAGTTGATTTCCACTGTCCATATCCATGGTTTTTATTTAATTTAATTTTTATTTTAGATTTACTAAGCTCTGAAGCTCTGGATGTTTACTTCTCTGGACAGTTATATCAATCTGCTGGTTATATTGGGGTGGATAAACTCTCTGTGTATTAAATATTAACATCAATCCATTTTCCTTATTCTGGACCTGAATCATAAACGTCTCCAAACATAAAGTCAAGTGTACTAAATAACCTACAATATACTAATGAGTAAAGGCCTAAAGTAAAGTAAACTTGTTTCTTGCTGGTCTATCTGGAATACATTCTTCTTCTTAGTAAGTACATAAGATTTGAGGTACAGGGTATACAATGTCACCTCATTGAACTTATATGATCATTTATAGATAATATTTCAAATATTATATAAAAGATATAAGATATAATTTACATCATACATCCAACAACATGCAGATGTGTTATTTTAAGGAAAGCTTGATATTTCTAAGGAATGATATTTCTCAATTTTATGATATAAAGTTGGTCCTGTTCAGACCTGGCATTAACATATCTGATCATCGTGGTTGATCAGATCGCAAGTGGTCACTGTGAAAATCAGGTACGAATGGGGTTAAATGCATCTTGAAGACTTTACTGGTGATCTGGGAAGCATATGGCCAGATGCTTTTAACAAGATGTACACAAATGTGTCCTGGGCCACATCGAATGACCACCTACTCAACTGATGTCCTCTATATGTGGGAGTATCATGCCAATTGCATATTAAATGTTTTTTCAAATTTTTTGTATTGTTTTATTTTCTTCTTGCTGTTCTTTTAATTTCTGACAGACTAGACACGGGAAGTGTGCAATTGCAAATACTGTGCCTGTGTCACAGTGTGGGATCCCTGTAATTGAGCTCGAGTGCTTCTTAATTGCTTTCTGATCAGCTATTTGAAAAGTAAGCTATTTTCAGTGTTGGTTGGATTTCAGTCCATCATTGGAGGAAATCCAAGAAAACAGAAAATAAATATATACAGCAGACAAATCAGCCGGAAAGCTGAGACTTTAGGAAATATGCCAGCCAACCATGAGCTTTTCAGGCAATGAGTATGTGCAACAATACATAGTATGTGTGTAATTAATATCTAACATGAGTTTTGTAGTCTTCACATCAGCCTGGTATGAGTACTGAAGCTGTAGCTCTGTATGTAAGGATACTCTCTAGGTTTGGGTTATCACTGGCAGAGTTACTATTCCTATCTCCTACTGTTTCCCATGGAACATGCCAACGGCGCTCACACACAAGGTGACCTTATGGCTTGTACCGCCATATGCACCAACAGATGAAGTGTATGGATATTACACTGTAATATATGCTCTATATCCTTCTGACCCTAAATAACCTTCTGTCCTTATACATATAACTTATTTTCTATTATTTCTCCATGCCAACAGGGACTAATGCATTAATAAATTCACAAAAAACATAACCTAGTACTCATGGTTATATAATATAAATGAAAACTGGCCCTGGAAAGGAGTAAGCTTTCTTAATTCAAATCTGAAAAGTCATCACAAATGGAGTCAACGTACAGTATTCCCAGCTACACTTCCCATAAATCATAATGCTACTAAATCCACTCATCAGTCTCTATACATGGATTCAACTTTCAAATCCCACAGTGGTGTCAATAACCACATTGCCTAGAAATCATAGCTAACCATGTGATCAGTCCTGGTGAAAGGCTTTTTTTTTATTATTTCTTTTCGTTTGTCTTTCCTAATAATGCATTTTCCAATAAGCTATGATGCCTAGAGTCACATCGAGTTTACTAACAGACTGATAATACCAGATAACCAGATACTTCAGATGATGCTGTGTGTTCATATGTAAAGTTCCTCTTAGAAGCAGGTCTTAGTTTTAAAATAAAAAGCTCATCAGTCAGCTGTAATCAATGACTGCTCATTATCTGATGGTCTATAAAGAGCCAGTTCTTGCTCTAAATACTCTATTGATTAGTCTTTCAGTCATTTGGATCGAATTTGGATGGTCAGGCTAACTAGGTTAAGACTTTAAATGAAGTGTTGGATGCATGAGCCTATAGCTGCACAATAATAGAACCGTATCTAAACTGTATTTTACTTTATAGTAAACATTACATGTAGAAATCTTTGAATCAAGCTAAGACTTAGCTGAACTAATTGAGTGTCTGTTAACAAACCTTCCCAATGTAAGATTAAGTAGAATAATATACTACACCTATAACTATATATAGGACAAACACCAAGCAATTCATCATGCTTCTATGCAGAAAAAGAACTTTATCCAACATTATTGTGGATAGTTATACTTGATGTAACAGTGTGTTATTACACATCTATTGCATTCAACACTAACAGAAACCTGTAGTAAGCATTCTTCTAATATCTTCATGACAATAAATAAACCTACTACTGACTAACTACTATCTCTATAAACATATAAGAAGCAGACTAAAGACTTTGGCATTCTCACCATGAATTACGCTTATGGTTAAATGTCATTATAATTAATACTATACTATAGATAAAAGATCTATAGGTAAGATCCAGCTTACACTTCTGACTGACCTGTAAGAGTTGCTGTTTCAGTTTCTGGATTTCAGACAGGTTGAGTTCGCTGAACAGGTCAGACACAGGGTTCAGTGATTCTTTCCTCCCGCCTGGCCGGTGGTAGTCACCGTTCATCTTGGGCCCATGGCCATTACATCCGTTACACCTGTTACTGTCCTCGTTATTGGGGGTAGACCCAGAGGCCAGGGTGCTGTTAGTGCTCGGCTCCTCTCCATACTTTAATCCCTCCACAACAGAGATGGGGATCTGTGTGCTCGTTCCATACACGCTGTCAGTCAGGCTGAGGTGATGGGATAGCTCCTTCCTCAGGCAGTTCTTCTGTTCTCTTTCACTCTTCAGAGCATCCAGGGCCTCTTCTAACTGGCCCTCAGAGATGTCCTTCAAACGCAATGCGTCATCTAATTGGCTGTTTAGCAGAACGGTTTCTTCTTCCAGTACTTTGATTTCGTGTTTTAAACCCTCATACTCCACCTGTGAATAGAAGAAGTTGTTTTTACCTAAGGAGTTAAAGATGTGAAAGATTAACATCTGACACACCTCTAACTGTGGGTCTAACATCTAACATACCTCTAGCAAAGCACTGATGCTGGAGATTCCATTTAAAAACCCAAAATAAATCTCCTCACCATAAAAAGTCTCAACATCCTTAAAAATTTCTTTTATGCGGCATGTACATCATACAGGTCCCTGTGTTAGCTGTTACAGAAATATAGTACAATAGTGTTTTTAAATATATTATGTTATTTATTTTGCATCTGGAACTATTGTCAGAGCTGCTGTTATAGAAAATTAAACAACACCATCATGAGAATCAAGAATCCAACAGAGTTGTGGTATAAAAGTAAATGGTCAATAAATTGGTTGCAGATGTGAAACGAATCAGACTCTCTGATATTTTCCACTGACAAGGCTCTAATAGCTTTACTTCTCCCCATACATCAATGTCACATCATCAATGCCAATGGCATCCTTCTAGACCACATGCTTGTATATTTATAACTTATAAAGTTAAATCCAGAACCCTGACAAGTTGCTGAAGTTCTCCCTACAAGGAGAAAACCCTTCAGATTTCTATATAAAAACCAGCAGCAGTGTATTTCTCTCAGATAAAGTTCCAAATAGAAATATAAAATGTTTCAGACCTTCTAGAAACCATTTTCATGAATAGTGTATGCAGTGTGCAATGTAGCTATTCCTCAGTTAAGCACATGTACTGTAGCTAAAATAGCCACTGGGTAGCAAGTACAAGTTTGTCTGTGTAAATGTGCATTCAGTTAGTTAAGTGTTTAAGTGTTTAAGTGTTAAGTGTAAGTCTGTAACAGGGAGATGTATAAGTGTGTGACTGACTGTTCCATGTGTATTCGTTTACCTGGTTCTGCTTGAGTGTGGACACAAGTTTCTGTAGTGTGATGTTCTCCTCCTCCAGCTCAGTGTAGTCCTGCAGCAATCTGGCTTCTCTGAATTTATACTCCTTGATCTCTTCTCTCATTCTGCCATGCTGCAGCTCCAGCAACTCATTACTCTGCAACAAACAGCAAAGAAACAATAGCTTGTTATTCTGTAACTAACACAAGGGAAAGGAGAGCAGAGCCTCTTTTCATCTCTGTTACAGTACAGAATACAGCTCAAAACATTAACTACAAATAAACCACATACAGGTGTGCACTCTGTGCACATGATCATTATCACATAACCCCTTTAACACCACTGTAATGTTTTATTACTCTCATTGTATGGTGTACAGTGGTGTTCTCAAACTGTCCATGCTTCTGCCAATGTGGATGCTGGGTAATAAATTGCTCTGCTTGTAAGGAAGTCCTGACGTATGCATTACCTCCCTAGCTCTATACTCTCTGTAGAGAAAAGAGAACAAAGAAATCTCCAGATGCAGAAACAGCTGAGTATGACAGGGCACTATGAACCTAAAGGGCCCCTTGGGGTAAAACCATTACCATACCTTTGGAGGACTGTAAGAACATCATAAATAGAATGTTGCTCAGAGTCCAGAGTTTGTGTTCGATGTGCCACCACAATGGCACCATAATCTAAGCTTTTCAATGATTTTGTATCTAAAGCATTTCACTTTTAAAAAATACATAATTAATACTAGACATACTGCATAGTGGTGTATAAAATAACCGCCAAATAAAGTGGGAGAAAGAGCAAAAGAGCCAGATTTCAGAAGTGTTCCATAACCAGTTCTTGATCCATGTGTCAGCTGCAGGTACCCCATGGACGAAATTTCACGAAATTTGGTGCGCATCTAAACATCGTGGTAGTGATGCAGGGTGTGAAATTTTGTTACGTTTGAGCCTTTCCATCCCAAGATATCAGCTAGGGAATATCTTATTAAAACATTAATACATTATAATACATTATTCACTAGGTGGTGCTACAACACAAATGAGCAATGGTAATGATCCTCCTAGAGGCTAACATGCCTTAAAAAGTTAAACAGTTTTTGAGCTATCACCCAAAATTTACTTTGAGCCTACCCTACTTCTGGGGCCGCTATCACAAAAGGTAACACACACCTCGGGAAACAAACCTTATATTCTCTAACGGACATTTGGGGTTACAGCCAAGTCTATTTACACTGAAAAACTGGTGTACCAGTTAATGCTTGGTAGGTTCCCCATGGGATGTTGGAGGGAACGTTGCACAGTCCTCACACTGATGTTTGTTGAGGCCCCAGCATTGAATTTCGATGTTACTTGAGGCAGTGTTGCACACCTATCGCATGAAACGATTCTTGCCAGCCAACGCTGGTCACTTTCTCGCAGAGTCTTTTTACGGCCACCTTGCTTCCATGTCTGAAATGCTATGACCCATCTCATGAGCTCCAACTATTAAACTGAACTGAAAATCCCAAATCACGATATCTTGCCATTCTCAGAGCAGAAACAGATGTAGAAGCTTCCAACAATGTCTGTCACTTTTTAAATGTGGTGGTAGACACAACCAATGACATACATAGGTGACATTGCTATGTATTTTACATAGGCTTTTTTACATGCCATTTTTTCTGGTACTTCAGTGTATTTGTTTGCTGAATAGCTCATGGATTGTTTTTGTTGTTTCAAATATTAGGCCATGTACAGGGGTTAGACAATGAAACTGAAACACCTGTCATTTTAGTGTGGGAGGTTTCATGGCTGGATCGGCCTGGTGGCCAGTCTTCATCAATTGCACATTGCACCAGTAAGAGCAGAGTGTGAAGGTTCAATTAGCAGGGTAAGAGCACAGGTTTGATCAAAATAT
>JAOVYV010000035.1:28465419-28476713 GCA_025674545.1 Hassar affinis | reverse complement strand
TATATATACATATGATATATAATGATCAGCCAGGTCTCATGTTACTAATTTCACTTCTTTTTTCCACCATGTGGCCATATTCAAGTGATCACTCTGAAGCAACATCCTTCCCACACCACCTCCTCACACATGCTTCTTCCCCCTACACACACTCCCACCCCGTTTCCGCTGACCCCATAATCTGAGCGTGACATCAGACAGACAACAGACAGGCCGCTGTTCTGGCTTCGCCGAGGTGTTTATGAAAAGAGTCTGAATGTGATTAGCTGCGGAAATGACAGAATTCGATAACACGGTTGATGAGCCCTCTGACACCCCTGGGCTTTGGGTCCATGACCGTACGGGGTCAGTGCAGAGGGGTCATGCGGGTCAGCTCAGCAGGGGAAAGCATTGATTTTCATCACATCACCCTTCGTCTCCCCTCGGCCAACTGCCTGTATCCCATCACCCCCTGTCTGCAGATGACCCCTAGACATGACACACTGACAGGACAAACACTGCGTATGTGAGTGTATGTAAACATGAAAGGTTAAGGAATGCTTTTTGAAGGTATATTTCAAATAATGGATAATGTGTGACCGGTAATGTCAGTTGCACACAGCTGACCCAATCTCTTGTTTTATATATACTGTATATATAAAATAAAGAAAGAAAGCCGGAAATCCAAAAGGTCAGTGACACGTCTGACTTTGTTTTTTTTAGTAATGAAAACTCCACTGTTTCATCATTCATTTTAGCCATTATATTAAAATCAGCCTATATTTTACAATAAGAGTGTTTCCAATTTGACATGTGATTCGTGATTTAAAAGAGACATCTGTTTTTGTTATGGAAAGTGAAGCAAAAATAAAAGTGGACTACTTTTAATTTTCCACTCAAACAAAAATGTCATGCAACGAAACCACAGTGCAGAAGCCCGACTACTACACGCTTGAGCGGAGGCTTCAAACACATTTTCAAGTTTCTCAGTTTCTTCTTGAGTCCTTTTCAAGGTTACTAAACAGTATCAGGTCGTTTGAGGACTGCACAGCTCCCTCATCGCTCTCTTTCCCCATATCCAGCTATCACCAAATAAATGAGGCTGCAAGGTTCAAGCTACATGCCTGCTTCAAAATCAATAGCTTGCTGTGAAGCTAAGACAAGTTTCCTCACTCCACTGGGTTCAAACTCAGACTGGTGCAGGAAGTGCTCTCTAATAGACTGAGCTTGTTACGTTTTTGCCCATAGAGCATCGTTCAGAAAGTTTGTTGATGTTGTGCCATGATGCACTGGATGCACTGGCGGTCGAAAAATTGTCAAGGGGATTGGGGATTTCGGAACATCGAGGCTTTTCTCCTCTTCTGACCTTATATAGAGTTAAAACCAATGTTTGTCTTAAAGAAAGGAATAAATCTGGACCACTAAAAATGGGCAGTGTTGTTTGCTTGCATTTCCTGAATTTTAAGGTACATCCTTTCAATTTTAACCAAACCTGACAAGTTGATGATTATTTATGATAATGATTTCTGAAATCTGATGGACTCGTATTACACATTGGCCCAGTTCAGAACAAATACCCATTCAACAAGCTTACTATACTTGTGCTGAGCTGTAGATGATGGTAACTGATAAAGACAACAATTTTCTTTCTTTATGGAAGGGTCACCAGGTTAAAGCATGAGACGTCTGCTTCTGTACTGTTAGGCTGGAAATGAGAAAGGACGGGGCAGGAAAGAACCTCACAAAGAAAGACACAGAGCCTTCCACTGGAAGTTTTTCTGGAAGATTTTTTCATTGGTCTGAAGTCTTTCAATGCTGCATGTTTTGAAAAAAATAAAAATCTTGATTGCACGTACCGTCATGGCCAGAAGCTTGCCATAGGTGAGGTGTGCTGGGATATGGTCTGGTTTGGCCCGGAGAGACTCCCTGTACCAGTACTCAGCATCAGCTAACTTGTTCATCCTCATGTAGGCCTCGCCTGTAATGGGTGGAGACGGGGGCAGGTTGAGAGGTCAGAGGTTATGGAAGCACACATCCCCCTTCCCTTTGTTTTAGTACCAGATCCTGTAACTGGCAGACATTGGAAAGTGACCCAAGACAAATCAGGCAGGCTGTGAAACCTGATCTGGCACCTTTATGGCCAACTGAATAATAAAAGCTGAACCCGGTCTAGCTGCCGCATATTTTAACGGAAGTATATGGAAATTTGAAAGCTATAAACATAATGTTGGTCTTGCTCATGCACTTGACTTATGAAAAAATATGAATCTTGTTTCAATTTCAAACAACGACTACTATCACACCACCACAAATAATCCAGTAAAACAATTTAAAGGGAGAAATAAAGAAGACAGGGGTTACACTAATGGCTGATTTCCTGTATGGCTGACATCAATGTAATGCTCTGGAACAGAGGCAGGACCGCCTCGCTGTTAAATGCTCTTAGAAAGCCAGGCTTAACGGCTTTTCTCTGAGATTCAAGCTAGACACACACAACCTGATCTCTCAGACATCATCCGACACTAGGTTTAAAGCAGCCCAGCACCTGTAATAATACCCCCCTCCCTCATACTGTGTGGATTATTCCAGGGACCTCGATAGTGTCAAGCAAAGTTTTTAATATAATTATCATAAAAAAATAGGGTGACTAAGACATGACTAAGATCAAGTTCGTATCATGGATTACAAACCAAACCACACCCATGTCCTATATTTTGTAGACATTACTGCACATGTAATTCAAGCGGTACGTTCAGGTTAAAATTACTCCGGCATTATAGTGAAGATAAGCAAGTGGAGATTCTGAGGATAGCTGCAACGATTAGGCTTTAACCCTCTTAAACACGCCATAATCACCGTCATTTGTGATGCTGTATATAGTGGTGAAAGAATGCAACTGCATCAGTTCCACATACAGTCCCATTATCGGATAATCCCTAAAGCAAACATAATGTTACTTAATGCTCTCTCATTTATTATGTTACAAAATGTTTATTTTAGTCATACATTGGGAACCGGCACTGCACACGACTGTATTCGGTTAATCCCAGGAACAAACCCCAGGATACAAACTTGATATCCTATTGAACGCTGGAAATGGAGTTTTCATCCAATCTAAGTAATATTTAGTTGCTATATTCAGACTTTCAAGACTCGGCGGTTAAGGGTTTAAGTGGTTGCAGTGCCCCATGTGTTGGGGCTAAAACTGGAGTTCTGGCTCAGTTATATGGCAGTAGAGTTATACTGAGATTCAGTTGAAACTGAAACGAATTCTGTCAAGCTGAAAGACACATGGCTGTGTGGCACAAGCTGAAATGCAAACTCCAAAGCTATTTATTTAAATTTAAGACCACGCAATAATAGAGTGAGTTATACCAAAGATATTTTCCTGGCATACCAATATTTTCAAGTATAAATAACTTCCTCACATAAAAAAGGTGTCTAAATATGACTAAAATGTGTATGGTGTAAGAGCTGCTGCTGTAATCATGACACTGTCCTGCCCTTACATCAGACAGTAGAATCACAGGCACTCACCCATCATGTTGTAGAGGCTCTGAGGAGCAAACTGCTTGGGCATTTTCTGAATTGCTTCTTTATACACAGACAGGGCTTCCTGTAACACGAAAGAAAAATATTCCCATCAACACATCAAGGAAAAATCCCAATGTCTCTGACTGGCATAATGCTATAGAGCATGATGTTAGCTCTAATCCTTGGCTAGTAGTTTACACAACAAAGAAATTAGCCTGATGCTAGCAAAGTACACAACAGCTAGCCCTTTTTTAGGTAATTAGCTCTATGTCAGCTAGTGCTCGATTTTATTTTATTTTATTTTATTACATAATAATAATTAGCCAAACACGAGTCAGCTTAGTTAGCGAACAAAGCTAATGTTTTAATCACATTTCCATTAGCATAACATTAGCTATAGCTTCTTAGTGAACTTGACTAATATCTAATTACATAATAATCTAAAGCTAGCAACTTTAATTAGCTTGTTAGTGGAAACAGCTAATATTTTATTACATAATAGGTGGACTAATGCTGACTAGCTTAGAATAATATTTTAATTACACAGGAGTTAGCGTACTGTTTACAAGCTTCATAGTAAACCTGGCTAGAACTTGTCTGAAGTTCATTACACTAATAAATTCAAGCATTAGCTAGCTTGTTCGTGAACTGGACTAGCTACTAAATTCAGGCAGCAACTGCAAAACAGGTAACATTACCTGGTATAAAACAGCAAAAGACTTGCCCTGCAACATCATCACAGCGCTCTGCTTACGTAGCTGTGTAGCTTAAGCTTTTTAATAATTCAGGGTATATTCCCACACCAATAATCGATCTGTATTGTTAGACTATTACAAGAGTGATGTGAGTACTGCACACCTTTAAGTCACAGGGCTTATTAATGCATATAATGTCACTCGAGGCCACAACTCACCTCCTGGTGGCCTTGTTCATGTAACAGCTTGCCGAGGTTATAGAGGCAGCTGGTGACGGAGCTCTTGTGTGCATGAGGATCCTTCAGGTTTTCATCAGGGATGTCTGCACAGGTGAGGAAGGTTCGCTTGGCCTCATCAAAACGGCCCTGGTTCATCAGAATGATACCCGTGTTCAAGTAGGCAGCTGAGACAGAGAGAGAGACAGAGACAGAGAGAGAGAGAGAGAGAGAGAGACAGAGAGAGAGACAGAGACAGAGAGAGAGAGACAGAGAGATATAGAGAGACAGAGAGAGAGAGAGAGAGAGAGAGAGAGAGAGAGAGAGAGAGAGAGAAAGAGAGAGACAAAGAGAGACAGAGAGAGAGAAAGTCCATTACCACACAGGGCTTTGGGTAATTAGGTTCTTTGGGACTCAGGGAAGGTCCCCCACTGATTGTGGCAGATGAATTGGCAGGCTAGGCTGCGGGGTGCCAATACATATTCAACACTCAGGGGGAGGCAGTCTAAAGCAAGGATGTGAGGAAATATCGATTTCTTTGGCAGGCTTAGATCCGAGGACCATGATGGACTACTTCTGATTTAGCGTATTTTTATTTGCTGTGCTAAACAGCCATTTTCAGCAGCGGGTCAGATAAATTAGTCATTGTCTACATGCCTCCAGGGTGCCGATCAATCCTGATCTTTCTTACCCCCTCCCAGCCTCCCACACAATGAATAGAAATGAGACTGCGGACTCGGCATGCCTTTCTTCATAAGCCATTACATATGATGCCTTTCATGTTTAAAATGGATAACAGCATATTCCCAATTTTCTGCTGCAGTGCAAAATAATATAAAACAATGCCGTGGCAGCGGGGGGAAGGGGGGGTGTTCAAGCGTCAGCTGTGGGTGGAGAGAAGGCGGGTCGAACCAACAGATGATTGTCACCTGTGTTTCATTATCATGAGCTGACTTGCGTGTATCTCTTTTGTGTTTTCAGCTTGGACGGTAACCAAAGAGAGTGAGAGAATGACGTTGCTGTCGAGCTCTCGACAACACACATGCTTGCTCTTGGACGGCGAACTTGTTTTGTGAAATTGAACTGTAAACTTGAACGAGATGAAGCTACCAGGTCATGAAAGTATCTTTTCACTTAGTTTGCCTTTTTGTTGTGTTGGTTTGAAGGAGCTCTGAAAAGTGCAGCAGCAAATAAACACGAGCTTGAAGCTCCCAAGTCTTCCTCTGCACCTCTTACACCCAAGGTTTACAAACTCACTATTGTAAGTGTAGCGTAAAAAAAAAGTCCACTGTGAAACATGAAATATGCATATATTGATGTTTTTGTGATGTGTTTAACGTTCTTCGGTGCTAATTTGTTGGCCGGTGCTGTGTTTTTATTACTGGGAGTGAATGGTGGAGTGCCGTGCTGACAGCACTTGGGAAATTGTTAGCACAGTCTCTATAGCGTTTAATAATACAAAAAAATTCAACCTTACTCTCAAATATACAGTACTGAAAAGTCTTTTGATTTTGATGGGGATTTTTTGTGTTCTGCATTATTGAGTCAGTACAAAAAAACATCATGAAGGCTGCTGGGTTTTTGCAATTAAAAAAAAAAAAAAAAAAAGAAGTAAGTGTGACAGACAAAGTCTCCAGAAGAGCTGTGGCAGATTCTCCAAGACATGGGAAAACCTAAACGCTAATACCCTTTAGTTTATGACTGTTTACTGCACTTTATAGTGTTTTCTTTTATGCAGAAATATCTTCATTATTTTTCGAAGGCTTCTGCATCGTAATGTACAGTAATCAGCTGGTGAGTTTTACTGAGCGTCTTGGAGAATGTGCCACAGCTCTTCTGGAGACTTTAACTGACACACTTACTGGCACAGTACTGTAGGTATAAAGTCAGATTTTGCTCTTATATATAAATAAATAAAACAGCACAATCTTCTTTTATGACTAAGCAACATTCAATGCCATATTAGTGAGAAATCCATTGCTGAAAAAATAGTTGGACTCTAAGTAGCGACATGCAATGCTACATTAAGGTACATTACAACAGAGACTTGGCTCGGTGGCGGTTTGTGAAATGACATCATCGGCAGTATTATCTTGAAAGGCGAGGCTGTGGAACGTGATCTGTTTGAGTGTAAAAGCATTAAAGTACTGCTGCATCACTCTCTTTAAGTGAAGATGAAGCGAGGACTAATTCCTGCTAGTGCCACTATCAGCAGGTAGTCCAACAGCATTGTAGGGAACATAGGGAACCGTTAACCTTTGACCAAAAAGTCAACTCAGAATTTGTACTCATAAAATAAACATTCTGCATAATTCGCATAACTCACACACTGACTATATAGTCATTCTGGGTGGATTTTTCCTCTAAAGTAAAGTTATAGAGAGATTCTTGTCATCTGCACATGTGTAATAATCCTTTCCTCTCAGGATACAAGAGATTCAGAATCCTAGACATAGCAAGGACAAGTTTGGCTTGCTATTTACTTTGGATTTAATGAAATGTTGACACTGTGGGATTTCAGGTATCAAGAAACCTGGGAAGTCATTTATTCAATAAAGCTTGAGTAATAAAAGAGCAAACCACACACGCATGCACATGCAGGGCTAAATTCGCAATAAGTTGCCTTGGCACGGTCACGACTGCAGGAGTTGGAAATTGTCAATAAAATGAAAGCACTCTTACAAGCGAGGGTTGGCCTGCTCCCGATGGCCAGCTTGTAGTAGTGAAGAGCCTCTGAGAACTTGTTGTTCTCCTGTAGCAGCAGACCCCTGAGAGGAAAACAGTGGTACTCATTAAGTTGTCAGCATTCACATGCATTACAGCTTGCTTACTGACCTGAAAAGGAGACACTCACAAGTGCAGCAAGCCTGGCTTTGCTGGTACTGTGCCAGAGCACACTTGGCACAACATTAATTAGGATATTAATAGGCTATTAACAAGCAGACACTATTTGACTGAAAACAGTTTGGTGTTTGCACCTAATTTTGTCCTTCCTCAATTTAGCAAAGCCTGGAGTCAGCAATCTGGGAGCAAACCTGCCAACTGTCTTTCCCAACATAATGAGCAGTATGTTTGCCACAGGTTAGCTAAACTTGCATCATCATTAGCCAGTAGCCTACACAACATACTAATTAGCATTAGCTATTTTATAATTCAACCTGGGATAATGTTTCTTCACAATAACTAGCCCAGTGTTAGCTAATTTAATAGTGCTTAATTTTTATTTCATTATATAATAATAATTAGCCAAACATGAGTTAGCTTGTTAGTGAACAAGGCTAATGTTTTAGCCACAAAATTGTTAGCATATTATTAGCTAGCTTCTCAGTGAGCCTGGCTAATGTTTTAATTACTTTATAATCTAATGTTAGCTAGTTTGATAGCACTTGGTCTTAATTTCATTACATAACAATTAGTCAAACATTTGCTGGCTTGTTAATGAAATTTGCTAATGTTTTTATGACCTAATAGTTAGACTGATGTTAACTAGCTTGCTAGTGAACTAAGCTAATGCTTTAATTATACAGGAGTTAGCCTACTGTTTCAACCTGAGTGGAACTTGGCAGAATTGCATTATAAATAAACCAAACATTAGCTAGCTTGTTAGAGAACTTGACTAGTACCTAAATTCAGACTCAATCTCCTGCTGAGGTAACGGTAGTTAAGCAAAACACTTGCTTGGCAGCATTAGCACAGTGCTCTGCTTTGATAGCTGGCTAGCTTAGGCTTTTTAATAATTCAGTGTATATTCCCAAAGCAATAATCAATCTGTACTAGATGTTGTTAGACCATCGGGAAAAGGACTCAAAAACAGCGTCTCGACTACTTTATCATTATTTTGTGTGCTACAGGAGCTTAAGTACAGTGTGTTATGAATTGCAGGTATAAATACACTGACTCCTGGGGTTCACAAAAAAGCTGCAGTCTCCCTGCAGAGGACAGAGAGATGATTAATGATAGCGCAGTTGGATTTTGTTTTGAGGCATCCAGTGTGTTTGGCTCGGCTGGCGCAAGTGAAAGAATGAGCTCTCACTCACAGGTTGTACAGCATGTCAGCCATGTTCCTCCGGTAGTACAGAGAGTTTCTATAGGCTTGCTCAGCCTCTGCCATCTTCCCCTGGTTCTTCAAGACATTTCCTAGGTTTCCCCAAGCTACAAAGGAAAGATGCAATACAGTGTTGGAGATTTTCTTTTTTAAATCATAAATACATTTAAAAATAACCTACTATAGGCTAGACACGAACACAATCAGCCCAGCATAGGCCTGTCAGAGATTTTTGTACTTTTTCATATAGGAAAAATCAGATCTAAATGACATTTGTTTATATTAATCACAGCGAACATCAGTTTGCAATTGAACAAGAAAATCACATGGATTTATAAATGCAGGGTTACTTTCACTGTAATTATTTTATGTACGTTTTAGGAAATCAGGAACCTGACTTGCATTGAATAGTTTGAATTTAGCAAGACCACTTACTGAACAGTATCATTACAGAGCACCATGGTTAGGTTCCAGTGCTTCATTTCCAATTCATGTTACAATAAATGTCCTCACTTAAGTATACAAAAAGGCAAAGAGATATTTAACTGACCTTTAGCAGGGTTCACAGTTATCCCTGACTTGTATAACATCTCCTCATTATGCCAGTCCTGGTTCCTCAGAAATGTCTTAACTCCAAACAGCAGCACCAGAGAAGCACTGCAGACAAGCACCAGAGTCCTGGACGAGTTTGTCCTTAGTCTGATCCAGAGTGCCCTCATCCCCACAGCCACCAGCAGACAAAAGCCCATGCTGGGGATATAGAGGACCCGCTCTGCCACCACAAAACCCACATAGAAGAAGAGGTTGGTGGCAGGGAGGAAAGGAATGGCCAAGATCCCTAATGAAAATACCACTACGTTCTCAGTGGTGGGCAAAGAAGTCCTAGACACATAGTGCTTTTTTGTTCCGTTGGCCCCGTTTGTCTGAACAGAGTCCGTGTCTGGAATGGAGTGTTCATAGTCAGAATGATAACTGTGTCCATTTGTGCTGGACTTTCCGTTAGCTACATGTGCCTTCCCATTTGTCTCCTTCTCCTTGAATGTTCGAGTAAACAGGCCAAACCAAGCCAGCGCCAGCAGTGTGGTGTAAAATACAACGCTGTGGAGGTTTCTCCAATCGCTGATGCTCCTCAGAAGAGGTAGCGCGTCCATGGACCAATCAAAACTCAACCTGTCTGGGCAAAGGAGAAGCCACACATTCATGGCAGGCAGGTAGAAGAAGGTGAGTGTCCTGGTCAAAAGACATGAGCAGTCTGCTGCAGGGTTGTCAGAGTTGGAGAAGTTTGGAGGTTTGTTGCCCATCCAGTAGATGCGGAACCCCAGCAGGAAGATCCCCCAGGAGCCCAGCAGCAACACACTCAGTAGGGGGCGCATGTTCTTCTTCTAAAGCACAGAGAAAACAAACATGAAAATCACACGTTCTACCACAAATATTTAGAAATAGTTAGAGCAATGGAGCCAAAGTAGTTTTATGGTTGATTTGTGAATTTGATACCAGAGCTTAAATCTTTTCCAGATCCTGTCTTTAACCTGACAACTGCTGTAGCTCATGAATGCAATTGCAACACAAATAGCTTTCATGCTCATTTTCTTCAACCATGAGGCATATGTTATGTGTGATATCACCATGACATCATTCAGCATTATAAAAAGAAGAAACAGTCCATTTTATTTCTGAGCAAATTGAAAGGATATGTAATCAGTGCTACCAATTTAATACTCTTGGCCGATTATAGAGATCCATGTCTTTTCCCATCTGCTTTATTGGGGCTGAAATAGTAAAATAATACATGTGGACGGCTGGTACATAATTTATGTCACGATACCTATCCCTCATACAACAGTGCCAATATTAGACACGTTCTTCCTGACAATATGGAAATAATTATGATATATTTGTAGAGCGTTTGATCATTTTACATTATGAGGAAAAAGGGGCCACACTGCTGATCAGCTGGCCTCAGCGTTACTAACGGAGATCTGCATTCAAGTGATTTTATAACTTCCGGCACAGACTTTTGCAATACCCTGAGCAAATGAGTGCTAACTGGACTAATTCTCCACATATCACCTACAAATACAGCTAATGCTCTATATGTGATACAAGTTTAGTTACCCCAACTTTTCTGTTCATAGATGAATGAGCAGCCTAGTATCATGTTCAGTTGCTTGGAAACCCAACTGGCAAGGCTAAAAAGATCTAGTTAATCTCATGTGTTATTATAAAATATGGTTATTACTAGTAAGATAGTAAAATGCTCTAAAACAGACTAAGGGAAAAGATGTGGGTGGAATCACAAGGTGACGGTATGTTGTGCTAGCACAAGAGTTACATAAAAGCTTTCATCTTGGCATGCTAATTAATATGGCTAGTGGAGACGTGGCTTGTGCGTAGTACTCACTATAGTTACAGCATAAAGGTGCATCATACCATCGTGAATCATATTGCATTGAAATATTTGAACTTTGAATTTTTTTTTGCAGAAGTCGGTAGGAAGTAGGCTTTATTTTTCTTTTCTGCTTTGAACCTTCACCGATGTCCACCGAGCAACTCCGAATTAACAAGGACACAATGTGCCATTGAATGAAAATCACAACAGTACCTCATTGTGGGAAAACTTCTGGGTGCTAAACATGAGTGAGTGGGTTTGTGAATGTAGGAGTGCATGGATGGGTGAGTGAGTGAGTGGGAGGGTGAATGAGTGAGTGAGTGTGTGACTGTGAGTGTGTGACTGTGAGTGTGTGACTGAGTGTGTGTGACTGACTGACTGAGTGTGTGTGACTGACTGAGTGTGAGATTGTGTGTGTGAGTGTGTGTGTGTGTAGT
>JAOVYV010000035.1:28416276-28432143 GCA_025674545.1 Hassar affinis | reverse complement strand
TGTTGCCGGCTAGGCACCGGCTCTCCCGTGACCCTGAAAAGGAATAAGCGGTCAAGAAAATGAATGAATGAATATTATTCTATATTTTTGTGACCTGTAATGAGGATAATCAGATTTTTTTTCTTAAAGAATTCGTCAAGGCCATTTAATAGACCAAATAATTTCATCAAGTATGTAGGATAACGTCAGATGCCGTTGTCAGCTACTAAAAACAAAAGTGCAACACCTTCTTTTCTTACTCACCATTTTCAAAGTATTATTAATGAGAAATACAAAGTTGTTAGAATCCAAAGTTCCACAACGCGATGCAGCTATACGATAAAACTGTGCTGAGTAACGGCACGGCAGGGCTGATTATCTGTCTATCTATCTAGTTGACGTAGTATTACTATCAAAGTTGAGCAGATTGTTTAACTGAGGAGGTGAGAGAGTTTGACAGAATAAAGGAGTCAAGTGCTGCTGCATCGCTCGTTTTTTGGGGTTTTTTTTTTTTTAGGTCGAGATGATTCAATAGCTAACGCCCGCCAGCGTCTTTCATAACAAGACTTGAAAGTGACATGAAACCTGAACCTGCCAAAATATTATTACTGTTATTAGTTCCGGTATGACATTTGCGTAGTAACGGGGAGATGAAGGAAAAAAAAAAGAAGAGAAAAAAAAGGAGGGAACTCGAGAGTGCTCTAGTGATGCCTTTTCCAGTCAGGGGAACATTCTTCGCGAGACCGCACACCTCTGGCCTCTTGAGGGGCCGGCGGGATCAAGTGACTGCCAACACCAAAATGTCGACACCGCCTCAGCCAGGGATTCTGAGACGGCTCCTCGGAGAACCTGTTTGCCTATCACGTTTGCTCTGGTCTTCCATGGTGGGTTGGAACTGTGCTAATACTAATGAGAAGTGATGTCCAGATGGAGCTCCCATAAGCTGCATTCTCCAGACTAAAGGACAAATTCGGTGAACTCTGCGGCTGACTGCGAAACCTATAGCGGTGTAAATAGCAGTCTGATGTTTCCAGACCAGCGTTTGCCTGGCTGCACGAATAGGCATGTGACTCCAGCCGAAAACAAGAGGCAGAAAGAGTAATCAAAATATATCTGCAATGTAGATCACATCTGAACGACAGCCTTTTTAAATAGCACTTCTTAAAAAAAAAAAAACACAACCCTGATGTAAAACAAGAATTTTCGCCAGTCACCGATGAGGCGCTGTATGGGGATTGAAAGTGGAAAGCCGTATTGGCAGTTAGGGGACAGTGTTTAATGCCAAGTATGGGTCATCACCCAGCTTTGTGCGACTAAAAGGGCTACATTCATATTTTGCGAATGCCTATGGCTAGGTCCACTACTGTGACCACTTAGCTTTGCTTCCCAAGCTTTTGTCTATGGTTTCTTCCCATGAGAATGCCTGCGGCTCAATAATAGAAATCTTTCTCCTCCCCAATGGTGCTCGTGAAGAACTCTCAAGGACTGCTGCTTTATTGGCGTAGGAATAATTACTGCTGTTTTTAAAGCCGAGAAAAAAAATGGCTTTAAAATCGCAGGACTGTATATGTACCCGGTTGCCACAGAATAATAAGAACAAACAAATACAGGGTATGAAACGTCTAGCCGTTTGACTATTCCTGTTCATACAGACAGAGTTATATTCTGTCAGACAACAAGACATCATGACAAAGGAGGCGTCCTTGTGCATTCCACAGTGCACTTCAGGCTCAAACATACTCAACATACTCGACACGGAGCTTTTCAGACTCCAAAATGCCATCTCCATTTAAAAAAGCAGGACTTGAGGGTAAAGACGTCTCTCGATTCAAAGGTCCATTTGTGCACTCTGTTTCTTCTGCAAGGAAACTCTGAATCCCGAAAATGACTACAGTTTGGCTCGGAAACGGCAGACTTGCTCAAAATAAGGGCATTACCATATGCAAATGAGGCAAGATGTCATTCTTCATCATGTGCTCTTTCAATTTGGTGAAGAGAAAAAAAAACAGCCAATTTGCATACATGAATAATGTATATATGGGCATATTGCTGAGATGAAAAATATTAAGTAAGACAGGTAATTTGGTGAAAAAAAAAAAAAAGCAACAGTACAAATCAATTCCAAAGGGGGGAAACGTCCTAATGATTTAGACTCCAGACTCAAATTCAAATTTATGACCACCATCTCAGAATGATGGTGCTACAGCAACTGACAACAGGGAAGGAAATTAACATCGTTTTCATGGCTACAAATAGTCCCGGCGCATTTTATTTACCTACAAATGTCATGTTGGTTGGGCAGATAATTAGTCAAAACTTCAGCCTGTAGGTGTAATTGATGTGGAAATAGTCTCTCTAGGAACTTCACCCAGGCCCTAGGCCAATCCAAACACACACAAAGAGAGGGTCAGAAGCTTTGTATGCGATACAAACCAACTTGGGCTACCATGAAATTTACATTGTCATGGGTGGATGTTTTTCATCTCAATGCAATAAAAGCAACATTAGCAGGCTTGCGGAAACGCGCACAAGGGCAGGGTGAGTGAAGGCTTGCACAGAACTGTATATCTTTTTTTTTGTTTCGTTCATAATTTGGTCATGGCCAATTCCTACCCATCAGGCATTTCTCTTGTATTATACAAAAGCTCCCAACTAGAGAGGGTGAAGGCTATCATGCGCTTCCTCCAAGGACTATGATACCGGCCATCTTTTCGAAGCTGCTTATGCCACTTAAGGGCTGGTGTAATAACCTCGGAGGAGGGCGCTCCCGCTGACTTCTGTATGCATGAGCACATAAATGCCCATGATTGGCTAGTGTCTCTGTGATTGATACAGGAGCATGGCCAGTTTTGTTCTCCAAACCCAAGATCTCCGGCTCTAGCTTCAAGATTTTAGACAACAGTGTCCTTTTTAATGGGAAAGCTGATACAGGAACACTCCCTGTATCAACTACACTGGCAAGAAAAATGATCACTGCATTTTCTGTGTAATAAATTAGACCAAGTCTGAGATCAGCACCTCCTTTTATCAGACTATGTCAGATCCTCTGGAGATTTTGGGTCATTACCCCAATTTTTGTTACTTCAAAACCAAAAAAATAGCCATCTTTGAATCATCTAAAATGTACAGTCTGAAAAAGGAGGCTGTAAGATCTGAGAACTGTTCAGTGTAATAGGTTTGTTGCCATGCTTTATACAATTTCCAGAGTCCACTTTATTTCATGCCAGAGTAGATAAAGAAAGAGAGGCTCACCGAGACCATTACTGCACTATGCTATTACCTGGCACTCCATTCAATGACAAATCCCTATTTCCCTCATTGCATCTTAGGAGCACACTCTCAAACCATCACCATATGCATCTGAAATTTCCAAAAAAAAATTTTCCTTGAGGTAATTTGCTTGTAATGGGATCATATTTCATTCTCAGGTTGTAAAGGTAGAATCCAGCTGAGACAGGTAGGCTACTCATCTTACCGGTAGCAAGCTTGGATATTTTCCTTTTGGCAATGTAATGCCAGTTATGTATATTATAAAAGAGTGTTGCTGCAGGACACTGCTCAGTCAGACCACTGATGTTTTGATTGACGGCCCACATACCGTCACTGGGTATTCCGTGAAACTTATGACTAATACATGAATGAGATCACAAAAAAGGTTTGCATTTATATTCAAGAAATATGAGCTATCTTGTTCATAGTTTATGGAGAAAAACTGAAAAGAATGTAAAGCGAGTTCCCCAGTGGTGGATTATATCTGCAGGTAAGTTATCAGAGCCAGTGAGAGCCAATAAAACAACCAGTCTGAGCAAGAGGAGCTGAGTGACATACACCCATGTTACAGCAGCTCATAAATCAAGGATAAAGTCTAGCTGTTTGTAGTATCCTTACTCTTTACTCTCAAACGGGAGATTCATGAAGAATTTCCACAAGATACACTGCTTAGACCGCTTAGAGTATCATACCAGAACTGGAAAAAAAAGGAAATAAAATATAAACAAGTCAGGAAAAAAATGAAGTCCAAGTGTTTAAAGATTAAGACCTGTCCATTCAAAGAACATTTCTATTTTTTTATTTTTGCAAGAGCTTAACCATTAAAAGCGACCAGTATGTTTAAAATAAAAATGAAGCAAACTCTTGTTGGTGGAGCCATCGTTCTGCAGGTCAGACATCTACCATTTCATTAATAATAATAATAAAGAGTCAATAACGAGAGAGTTTAAATGAAAGGGGCTCTCTGACACTGCAAAAGTCCAGTCGCATAACGTTAGTGGAGGCCATTTGCAAAGATAACTTAACTCACTTATTCTCTTTTTATTGAAAGTTTAAATTTTCAAAACTGGGATTTAATAAAAAATCCAGTCACTATGTTGCTTTCTATTTGACCTGGGACGGATTTTTTTTTCCTGGAACCTCCTCTGAAGTCGAATTTCTGACTCTGATGGCAGTGCTCGATGTTTCCACAGTTTTCCAGTAACCGTACATCATGGAGATTGTGAAGTGTGTAATCACTAGGTACAACACCAGCTTCTCCACGGGTATCCGACACCGAGATGAGGCACATCATTAGTCATTAGTCGCAGAATTACAACAGACTTGGTAAATGATTGGATTTTCAATGAATAAATATTTCAAACAAACGTAATGTTGGGAGACACGCAGGATTCACACTGACAGACTCATCACGCAGCAGTGCGAGAGTACAGACTGTATTGTTGTTGTACTCTAATTTAGAACCTACATATACCGATCACGTAATCGCATGTGTTAAAAAAAAAAAAAAAAAAAAAAAAAAAAAAAAAAAATGAAAGATTGAACCTTCATCGCTAAAATCCTATTACCAGCTTTAAAAGCACTCCACAAATGAGCCACATCAACACGCTGCTTATACCCTGCTTCTGAATGCGAATGTGAGCCATCCTATCAATTAGCCTAAAAAGCCAAATGTTTCATGCTCTGTGAATCCTCTTGACTGGAACAGAAGCCTTTTTATCCCAGTTTGACCCCAGACTGAAAGTACATCCCACACACTGGCCTCTGCACAACAGGGGGTGTTTTGTCATGCTGCATGCCCCTCCGGCCAGGGGACAATAAATCAGCTGGACTTTGTTCCTGCCTGCAATGGAGGTCCTCTTACAGAAAGGGCAGTCAGTCTGTCAGTCGGTTTTGCGTTTGAGGCCCATCCTGGCCACCAGCGGGCTGCTTTATCATTTAGAGTGCAATGAGGGGCCTGACAGCGTATGAATAAGAACAGGGCTGAAGAATGCAGAGGTCTGGCTGAGAGGAACATGTGGCACAGGGATGGGAAAGCAGGAGCTCCAGCACAACTGGGGAAATTGGCATTTTACACAAACAATGAAGAGATATTTTCAGAGAAATTGGCTTTTCTGTTTTCAAGCTGCTATGTGGGTGACAGTCTTGGTTATTGCCTTTACAGTTGGGCGCCCTGGCTTATAAGATTGATCTCAACAATCTGCCAGGTTTTCTGTTAGCACAGCTCACAACAGGGCTCTCAGTGTTCACAAACTGTTGTTCTAATACACAGAAAACAAAACCCAGTTGGAATCTGATGAATGTCTTCTTAGACTGCTTTACTTGGCTTCGCTCTCACTGCCGAAGCGTACTGACTCCAACTCTGAAGCCACGTGGCGGATGTTCTGCACTTGTGGGTTGGAGTGCCTGTTTGCACAAGACACAGGAATTATTTATGAGGCATAAACAGGCTGAGACAGACGATAGTATGGCATATCTTAGCCAAGACCCACTGCAGTTAGGAGTGCAGCAGAGTGCATGCCAATTGATCAACAGACCACAGTAAAGCACCTTGCTGAAATATTAATGATAACGATGCAGAGCTTCAACAACCCACACATTCACAATATCAAAATATGCAAGGGTGAGCATATCACTCCGATTAGGTGTCTGGGCTATCAATCTTTTTCCTGGCAGACAAACAGGTTCAGACTGCAGATACAGACTGCAGGCTACAGATCTCCAGCTTTTTTTTTTCTTTCCTTCTCTTCCAATAACCAAAAATAAAAACTTTACTGATTTTTTTTTTAAATGATACCCAAGTTTAAATAATGCATTCCAGGTTATTTGAATACTTCTTGGTGGTGTGAAACACCTCAATCCTGTAAGTCAATGCTACACTATAGACATCGAACCCAGGATGCAATATGTCCATCAAGCAAAAATGAAGATGATGGTCAAACTAATGCGAGGAAACCCTTAGCAACCAAACAAAACGTTTACCAAAAAAATGTTCATTCAAGGGCACGTGTATGAAATGCCACATCAAAGTCATTATGCAGAGAATACAGAAACTAAAGCCCTATTTCGACTGCATCAGTTTCACATAGGGATGCATAATTATTACTAGTTTATCTCTGAGGTATTTACTCCTGTCCAACACATTACATTAGTAATTTTAACAAACAGACTGTAGTAAACAGACCGACCATTTTTCTGTCTGGAAGGATTATGCATTCATTTATCTAGCATAAAAGAACCTGTACAAATAACCCCAGGTAATATACTGTATATCCTGCCATAACTGACACGTTGCTAAGGATTGTATTATACCCTGTGGGTTTCTCACTTCTTCTTCAGTATGGAGACTCCAGGAAGTGTCTGGCCGTCTCCTGACGAAAACCAAGTCAATTATAAATGACATTTAAAGTGTCTTGTCAAAGAAGGAACACATATGAGTTCCTCCAAAGGAACAGAGTACATACATGTCATGGGCATGAAGCCTACTAATGATCAAGTGCAATTTGTTCAGCCACAAGCCCTAAAACCATCAATTATCCTAAATACCAAAACAACCAGTTTGCAGTCATTTAAGACATACGACATCATTTAAGACATGTGCTCATAAGAATTCGCTTATACGTTGCAAATCAATCATAATTTCTACAGATGTCTTTCGTTACTTTACGGACGCCTGTCTGGAAATCCTATCTGGATTTCTCCTAACAATACTTAAAACTACATATTGTCATTCCCTCCCTTTAAAAAAGTAATTCATCAGCCATTATTGTTATATCCCTCCTTAGAATGTAGTGTTGTAGTCTAGTAAAAATCCCATTTCACTATCAGGTTACAGTACCTACTACCACCAACATGGCACTAGAGTTTTCATTTAACCAATGGGTTAGCTTATAAAGTTATGATTAGTTATGATAAAGTTATGATTTCTCCTCCCCTAACGGGCATATACAAGAGGTCTGTCCAGAAAGTAATGAGAATGAAATTCTCCATAGAGCTTATGCATGGGTCACAGGTCAGAGTGGGATCTCAGATAAACTGTAGGACCAGTAGTTTCAGTTGAATTCTAGCCTTTGCAGTGCCAGATGTTTGTTTCTGTGAAACCCTGCTGAAGTGAATTGTTGGTATATGATCAAATTCTGCATGAAAGGCAGTAAAAGTACATCAGAAGTACATCAGTAAAAGTACATCATTGTGTTATACACAAGCTACCTGAGTGTCACCCGACTGGGGACATCACCTCGCCCAAAAAAGTCACTGTTCATTGTATTCGCACCAGAAGGCCAAACAGTAAATGGAACTCTTTACCTTGGAGTTTTGGATCATTTGGGGAAGAGCGTGTTGTGTGTGCGCTGTCAGATCACATCTTCAAGGATCCTCCATCATGACAACACACTGAGTAACACTGCACTGGCTGTGCGAGAATTTTTGGCTGAAAAAAACATTCCAGTTCTTCCACATCCACCCTATAGAACTGACTTGGTTCCGTTTGATTTCTTCTTGTAGATTAAAACACATCCCCATACATAAGCTCTACAGAGCACGGGAATTTCATTCAATCTCATTACTTTCCGGACAGACCTTGTATATCAGAATATGCTTACTCGCCCTATATTTTCAGCTAAACCCAATGAAACATGGTGCTCTGATAAATCCTGACACATCGACCATTGCTCATCACAGAACTGATGCTCTAGACAGGATTCTCATTAGACAACCTTTTTGTACGGCACTGTGAAATCCATCATCACAAGAGCCAAGCTAGTACATCAACGAGGGGGAATAAGATTGCTCCTGAATGACCATGTGACGGGGGCTTCTTTCATTTCTATCCAAGGCATGTGCTCATCTCCCGATAAGTATGTTGCATTCTGAGTGGAAAGGGTGAAAGGGCAGAACGATGAATGAAAAACGAATGGCCAAGCCTGATTGAACATTCCAGAAAAACTGTAGCACCACTTCTCTTCTTCCAGCTCTACATACTCTATTTCAATTCCAAATTCATCAAAGCCTTCCCACACATTCAGTCCTCCCCACCTGACTACCCTACTTGCAACATGCATTGTTACAGGCAAAGATGATTTCTCCATCAATTAATGTTGCTACTGTGCACCTCTTCCTTTGTGCTAATGAGTGAGCTGGAGCCCAAAGCACACTTCCACGTCCACATTAATTATAAAGCATCGCAGGGGGATCCTTCACAGCGCCGCGCAGTGTGAGCTCATTAGATACAATCACATCAGAGCTGCCATCATAGAATATCTCACTTACAAGTGCACACATTATCCATCTCCCATTAGGTGTCTGGTTCCTAATTGAATTTACATATGTTACGTCGGCGACCTGGGAGCGAGTCAACATCTGACCCTGCATGGTATGGAGATGGGGGAGGCACCAGGTGAACATACTCATTATATTATCTACTGGAGCACTGCAGGCAGAGTCATTTATAATTAGCCAGAAACCAAGAAATTATTCTCAGGGCATTATTACATGTGGCCTGAACACTGCGTGACTACTGAGTACTGAGGCCACATACAGGACTGATGATTCTGCGCCCATTTGGGGGAGGGGCTCGTAATCACAGGTTGCTTTCACAGAGAAGAATTCTGTCCGATCTGTGGCTCCATTACAAAACGATTAGGTTTAACTATTTGCAGTTTTTTACTCATCAGTGAAGCACTTTTTGGATGCATAACATGAGAAAACCAGGAGCCATTCTTCTATAAGCAGATTTTGTGTCATACAGACCGGCACAAGAAGTGCATTTTTCGTGATACTCTCAGTGCAAGCATTTGCGCAACATACATTAGCTAGTTACACTGCCCAAGTCCCATGTCAACTCACAGAAAAAGGGCCTGGGTTTGATTCCCTGGCTGGATGATCAGGGTCCTTTCTGTGCGAGTTCTCCCCGTGCCTGTGTGGGTCTCCTCCGGGAGCTCCGGTTTCCTCCAACAGTCCAAAGATACGCAGTCAGGAGAATTGGAGATACTAAATTGCCGCTAGGTGTGAGCATGTATGTAAATGTGTCTGTCCTGCGATGGACTGGTGACCGCCCAAATACGAGCCCTGGGATAGGCTCCAGTACTTCCTGCAAACCCAGTAATAGGAAAGGCGGCTTAGATAATGAGTGAGTGAATGTTTTGTCTGCTCCATGGACTTAACAAATAGTAACAAGACAAGTTGAACCAATTAGCATCCACATGTGACGGTCTGCTTGGAGTGAGCTCCAGACCACGGTTTTCAAGAGAACCAGGGATCGGTAGAAATGAAACTTAAATTGTGAATACTTGTTTCTATCTGCATTCTACCAGTAATTAATGTCCCCTCTGTGCTTACAGCTGTGTAGATGATGCCCGCTGATTGCATGTCTGCAAGACGGCACCATCTGTATCACTAAGCAGACATTCCACAACAATCTGAAATTACACATGAACTAGACAAAATGAGAGAGCTCGCAAGTCTACGTTATAATTGTGGCTGGATGAAAGAGAAATTAGGCATCCCAAATCACTTAAGAAAAGGCTGGTTGCTGACTATTTAAACTCACAATTCCCCTTAACCAGTGGGAAAATAAGAGATCGCTTTAAAATCAGCTCTGGATCAAATCGTCGTATCTGCTAGAGGACATGACATTAATTTAAAAGATGCTAAAATATCTTAAGCATTGCCATTGCGTGAGATGAGGAAGGAGGGTGAACCCATAAAAATGCTGAAAAAAGAACCCAACTGCCACTTAACTATTTTTAAATGCTTTGTCTTCCACATGGTGTCAATTTGAGTCTTTGCAAAGGAGCTCATTTACGCATTTCTGACTTTATAGGCGCTCGCAGAAACCACACAGCCATGCAAGTAAGCAGTTGTGCTTTACAGACGTTTGCAACCGATTTTTTTTTGTGTGACAGTATGCAATCAGATAACCTCACAGGCATCTCACAATCCAACCATGAATGATAAATGAATGATCAATATACATATATAAAAATATACTGCTAGGATAATCTGACGTTCTAAGATCTTGCTCACAAAAGACAAAAAAAAAACAATCATACGGTTTTAATAAAGCTAAGCTTCCTGTGCTTGAATGTGCTCGCTTACAGCTGACCACACACAGGGGAACCCCATTAACCACAGATTAAAGTCTCTTACTCAGACCTGCATCCTCCTTACTGCCTCAGATGGATGTGCTCCTAAACTCCACCATTGCTGCTGTCTGCAAAATGAGCTCCACACATGCAGCTGTATCCCTGTAACCCTGTCTCCCAATGCCACGCTTTACAGTAGGACAGAATACTTCGTCGGATACTTCTCAGCGTAATCGTGTCATCCTGCCTTATGTTTGGAAACAGAACATTGGTATAAAGGTTATGACTGTTCTGTAAGGAGAAATCAAAAACCTGGAGAAGTTTGCAGGGATATTTGCAGCTCAGTCAGCAGGTTTTGGGAAGAACCAGAAATTTCACACACTGAAGATCATCCACGTTCCCTATAGAGACTTTATTATGATTAATGAGCCTTTATCTCGCTTCATGCTCAAAAGGCTCTAAATGGGGGGAGAAAAAACAAGAATTCCTGATGGGTTTAAGTTTCTTCCAAAAGACTTCCAGGCATTTTTCCCAAAATAACCATTCCTTTTTTTGTTTAGCAAGAGCCACATGTTTAGGCAAGTGTATTTCTTTCTGTATACTTCTACACAGCCTAGAACATAAGCCCTGATCATATTGAGAACGTATAACAAGAAGAAAGAGAAGATTTCCAGATAATGGAGGTAACTGCTATCCTGGGCATCCACCAACAAACATATGATGTTTAAACGCAACATGTTCCAACTGATTCATAAAAAAACTCAATGGAGATGCTTTTCTGATTCCTGCCACCTGCTGCACTACACACTGGTGCCTGGGATGTGGTCTGGCTGTTTACAGAGCCCTAGTTTTTACCAGACATTAGGTGCCACAGAACCTAGAAAAACTTTCCAGAATCAGGAATACCACTGGATGTTGAACAACTGACTAAACCGAGCAAAATAGTGTACAGTGCAACACAAAAATGGCTGTACTACTGCCTATAGTCAGGATGGCCGAGGGATCCAAGGCACTGCATTCAATCCTCTGGAACTTTGGGTCCAAATCCCACTTCTGAAAATGTTTAAAAGCCGCTCAGGATAAGAGTGTAGCCAAAGGCTATAAATGTAAATGTAACGCTAGCACAAAACCCAGTCACCTCACATGTGAGATGATAGACAGATTCAAAGAATATCTTTATGTCTGAGACATTACCATACCAAAACGTTAGCTAAAGACTTTCTGCCTTTTTGCCGCAGGCAGAAATATGACGCTTGAAGAACAGTAACATTATCAGGACAGGATACAGATTGTGACTACATAAAGTTTCCTCTCCTAGGGATTCAATCAGTTACTTTAATTTGTATTAATGCCCATAATTATTATGTTAACAGCTTCTATTTCACTTAGATCACTGGGTTTCCAGGCAACCAAAAGATGGAACTGGGCAAGAACTTTTGCCCACCCCTGGCGTCTCACAGGAAGCCGCAGACCAGGGTTCTTTCTGTGTGGAGTTTGCTTGTTGTCTGTGTGGGTTTCCTCTGGGAGCTCTGGTTTTCTCCCACAGTCCAAAGACATGCAGAAATGGAGATACTAAATTGCCTCTAGGCGAACGTATGAATATGAATGCGTCTGTGTGTCTGTCTTGCGATGGACAGGTGACCTGTCCAGGGTGTTTCCCTGCCTTCCGCCCATTATGAGCACTGGGATAGGCTCCAACACAGCCATGGGACCCAGTAGTAGGATAAGCAGCATAGATAATGAGTGAATGTATAAACTAACCAGTCACACAATGTCTAGAATCTATAAACCGTTCCACACAGTCTGAAAACAACATCTTTACATGTTTACTAAGAATACACCGACTTACGTCTGTGGCCTTCACAAAAGTTACCTCATCTTTTTCTACAAAGATGATTTATATGAGTTTAAAAGATCCCATGGCATTGCAGCAGTTTAAGAAATTACCCTGGGCCTCTGACATCATCAGACACGACACACAGAGAAAACGTCTTTGATGTGGGTGACGCATCAAACGGAGTCGCGCTTGAACCCGAAATGGCCAATTATAATCCCTTCACATTGAGCAAGATTTATGGATCCGTGCTAAAAGAATGAAACAGAGACTTGCGTGTATATAATGTTGAAGAATAGAAGGCATGTTTATGCTATAGAAAGCTGAGCTCCTTTCCGTCCATGTGGCATTGTAAATAAAGTTCCAGATTCGGCTCCGTGACCCTAATTATGCATTTCTGCGGTTGCTGTGGATTGAAGAAACATGTCAAGCTCAGTGTCACAAATGCACCATCTTTTAACCAGTCATTACATCTTAGCCATAAACACTGCTTCCAAATACCCTTTCTGCTGGCGAACGTGAGAATTGAGAAGGAAGAAACTGCGGTTCTGTTCCTGGGGAATCAGGGAGATAGTCGACCGCATTTACTATGGATAGATGGAAGTTCATCAGGCAGTAAAAACATATAAAACGTATAAAATCTTCAACTGGGAACCATTCTTTAGTGCAAAATCCAATTTTCTTGCTTTTATCACTCTGATTCACAAAAGGGAAGCTGCTTTAACAACGTCAGAGATATTTTCTCCCGGGAGCATATTGTCACAAATGCGTGGAAGGGACAAAGACGAAGGGAGGGCCGGAGCGAGCCTATCCCTCAGCGATGAGGACAATGAAACAAACCCAGCTCTGTCAATATGACAGCTTTGCGAACAAACCACATAAAGGAACAAGCCTGGCTCTCCACCAGCTGCAGAGAGGGAGGAGAAGATGAGGTGGTTTGGGGCACAGCAACAGGAGGCCAGCGTGGTCCATGTGTGGTCTATTATCGCACCAGCTAGTGCAGTCACACCCTCAACCTTTTTTTTTTTTTTTAAACATGAGTGGATCTTGGAGCTTAGAAACGGCTTTGTTAAAACCAGCTAAGTCCATTCATTAGCAGAAAGATGACTATTGAAAGCTGAACAGCAAGCTCAATCAGCAAGAATGAGGAAAAGAAAAAAACACTGACAGGTGCTTAAAGGGTAAAAAAAAAAGCAGAGAAGGAGAGAGAAAAAATGTCCTGCATGCCTCGAGAATCTCAGAGGGCTTTCATTTCCCTGTTTTGTAAGGGAAAGGCTGCTCTGAGCGTGCTGTTTATCTTATTTTTTTTTATAACAAATTCAAGCTGAGTGTGGAATCTGAGAGACAAGAGAACAAATGAAGAAAAGATAAACACGTGAACATTACCAAGATTGTAATCCTCCGGGTGGATTATTGCGATGTTTATAACGCCTTTGTCGTGCCACAGAATGGAATTCTCCTCGGGAAAGTCAAACATGGATAAGTATTAAAGGGTGCATGAAAAATGCTGAGTATTTATTTTACAAACAAACAAACAAAATAAATGACAGCTGCATTCATAGGCAATGAAATAGTACTTTTTGTATTCTTCCCAATTCCTAAGCGAGAACAAACAGATAGGAATGGATCTTGGACAGATCAAATGCTCTGAGCTGTCCGTATTTTTTCGAGCAGCATCCCAACAGCTGTGCTAACATGCGTCATCAGGTTTTTCCTCCCTAGAGCCAGGTCATGTAGTACAGGGCAGGAAGCCTTCTATCTATTGTATGTGTGTGTGTGTGTGTTTGCTGAGCATCAGGAGATAAGGGGCCATGCAGACAGGAAGGTGAAGAGGGCAGTGACATCACGCTACCCTACCTCTTATACAACGCAGAGCGTAAGCTGACTGATACACTCGGCTCTAAACATTTTCTTTAATCGTAATTTAAAAGCAAATGAGCATTTTCAGACTTTCAGACTTTCAGAGTGCCGTCTCTGTGAGCTCCTTGTCGTTTCCTGTACGTGTGACAGGCTCCAGTTCACACATAAACCACACACATCCTCCTATCATCAGACCATTCCCAGTGCTGACAGATGTGTGTGCATGTCTGAGACATTTATAACTGTGAACAAGTACAGTGTGAGGTCCTTGCAGTTGCACGTGTCCGGAGTGCACGTCCAATCTCGGTTGCTTCGACCCGAGCTCCAGCGCAGACACGAAGACCAAACGCCGAACCAAACCGGCTTCCGCGGTGAACGTTTGAGCGTTTCAAGCCGCAGTCTACATACGTCTCTGAGCCGTCTGATGTGGAATGATCGTCTCTGCGTGCTAAAGTGGAAGCACACACTTGCACCGCTTTCTAAGCAGGAAATGATGGCAGGGAGGATTATGCTGCGGATAGATTGATAGATCTGTACTTTGTTTTAATAGCTGCGAAGACACGAATCGCCTCAACCACGGAGTCTGCAGCTCCACATCTTTCCATCGCAGAGTGAAGTCCAGCAAAACCTGACTGGCTTATTTTAGCTGCTATTATAAAGACCTATCATTAGATATAAAATGTCCCGTGGTGAAGAATCCATGTCGACAACGATTCTGAAACGCTGTGTGTTGTACTCCAAAGAATGTATAAGAGTTACAGAAGCAGGGTGTGCTTGTACTACAAGCAACGAGAAAATGTGAGCAAATATCGATTTCGAATTAGAAATTAAATTAAAACATTTGAACAAGGCTATCAGACAGTCTTAGGTGATAAGGTCTGACACTTGAAAAGTTCAGCAGGAATCTGCTTTAGTGGAGGGTGAAGGATATTGGCCTTCCCTGTTCTTCTGACATGCATGACTATTATACACTGAAGTACCAGAAAAACTGGTACAGAAGCCAATGCAAAATACATATCATCGCCACCTATGCAGGTCATTGGTTGCGTCCCCAGTGCGTACATAAAGCGATAGACATCTATAGAAGCTTGTGTCCCCTGTGAAGATGACAAGGTATAACAATTTTGTAATGTTCAACATGGTTTAATAGCTGGAGCTCGTAGAAGCTTCAAGGGTATATTGTGACTACAAGTATTCTGGCAAAACCTTGAACTTACGACAGAACTGTGTCTGTAAAAAGGGTGAACGTGCCCAGCAGCAGCTGGCAAGAATCGTTTCACATGATAGGCGTGCAACACTGCCTCAAGTAACATCAGAATTCAATGCTGGGGCCTCAACAAACATCAGTGAGAGGACTGTGCAACGACTTACCAAGTATTAACTGCTATACCAGTTTTTTTTGGTATTTCAGTGTACAGTTTCTCCTATGTGCATGTCTTGAAAAGTAAACAGAAACAAATAAAGAATAGCAATTGTGGAAAATGCCAATGTTGTTCACCATGACAAAACATATAATGTTATATAATGTTATATAACAAGAAGGAGACCCCAGTGTTAGAGCTCTGTAGTGGTTTTAATATTCAGGAGAGAGGATTTTGCATTTTTTGGTTTCACAGCAACACAAACGTATGAGTTTCTGTCACGAAAGTAAAAAAAAAAAGGAAAAGTGAGTTTAGCGAGTGAACAGCAGTTTAAAGTGTTTATAGCATGAGTGATAACAGGAACCAATTTGTGTAGTGAATGTTGCACAACAGTTGGCAAATACAGTACAGGCCAAAGGTTTGGACACACCTTCTCATTCAATGTGTTTTCTTTATTTTCATGACTATTTACATTGTAGAT
>JAOVYV010000035.1:28353032-28363631 GCA_025674545.1 Hassar affinis | reverse complement strand
GTCCAATTTAGCCATGAAACCTCCCACACTAAAATGACAGGTGTTTCAGTTTCATTGTCTAACCCCTGTATATAAACAGATTCCAATATGTTTTGATTTAAAACTATTTGTGTTTTTGTCCTCACCACTTTGGTCATTTAGCACTAGTTAATGCTAACAGCTGTGATGTAATATTCTAGAGAGTTACTGCAATTAATTGTTGCAGGATCACAATATTGTTAGCAGTATTAGCAACGCTGATGCAGCTCATCAATAATGTTTTTCTTGTCTAGTCAGTTTATTGCTCACTGTAAATCCATAGCTGATGGTTACAAATGTGTGAGGACCTCTGACACAGTACACGCACACAAATACACACTCAAGTCACTAGCAGTGGGTTATCCATGACACAGACAGCAGTATGAACCAATGTACAGTCATACAAAAAGAAATGCCAAAGTGACAAAGTTAATAACTAACCATTCAGAAATATCCTGTTGTAACCTTGATTCTCAGACTAATATGAGATCAAATAAAATAAAAAATAAAAAACTACAGCCTTAAATTGAGGTGATTTAAAAAGTGCCAGCAGCACTCATGCAGCCCCAGACCATGATGCTATCACCACCATGCTTGACTGTAGGTATCTTGGTACTCCTTACCAGGGCATCACTACACATGCTGGCCACCATCTGAGCCAAACAAGTTTATCTTTATCTTTGTCTTGTCAGATCACAGGAAATTGTGTCAGTAATCCATGCTCTTGGACTGCTTGTCCTCAGCAAACTGCTTGCAGGCTTCTTGTGCGTCATGATGCTGAACATGTGGACTCAACTTCTTTGGTCGACCCTGTCGAGAACAGTTCAGAGTGGAAACAGTCCTGGAAAATGGCTGTATGTGGCCAATGGCCAACGTTCTGTTGCTCAGTTTCATGGTGTTAGAAACTTTCTTAGGCCATATTTGTGGAGAGCAACAATTCTATTTCTCAAATCTTCAGAGAGTTCTTTGCCATGAGGTGCCATGTTGAATGTCCAGTGGCCAGTAGGAGAGAATCATACCCAAGGCACCAAATCTAATAGCCCTGTTCCCCATTCACCCCTGGAACCTTGTAACTCTATTGAGTCACATGACACCAGGGAGGGACAACAACACAATTGGGCACAATTTGGACATGTTCACTGTGAGGTGTACTCAGTTGTGTTTCCAGCTATTTGGACATTAATGGCTGTGTGTTGAGTTATTTTCAGAAGACAGAAAATCTATACTGCTATACAAGCTGTACACTGAATACTTATAACTTCTCCATCACTACAATGAGTGCTGTAGAGTGCACTGGTTTGCATGTTCTGGTTTGAGTTGATACTGAAAAGCTTGCATGGATCTGCTTCTGATGCCTCTAGCTTCTCTCTGCAGCAGTTATTTCCTTAGAGAACATGGAAAGAAGAGATTAGTAGGAGTGAAAGTCACTCACACTTTCCTTCACAGCCTGTCAGCCATTCTTAGTTCTTGTTTGCTGTTACACAGGATTTCTCTCAGCCAAGGAGCAGGCGGCAAATATCTTGTAGTTCTGGAAGAGAGAGAACATAAGAAGTCAATGGATGAGGAGAGGGAAGTATCTGTAGCAGTATCCAGGGTGAGAGAAGAAAGAGAGAAAAGAGATGGAAGAGCCGTGGTGATAGCAGAGGCAAGGCATGAGGGAGAGATGGAGTGTAGGTTGCTACAGGTGGTGGTACATGTGGCAGTAGGGATGAAAGGGTGAGGAGGGAGAGAGAGGGAATGACAGAAATTGGTGATCTGAGCAGTAGAGTGCTACTTTCAGATCCATCACTAAGGTGGGTCTGGTGAAGAGAAAATCCAAGACATGGCCTAGTCTGTGCGTTGGAGGAGACTGGTTGAAGTTGAGGTCAAACATTTTACATTTACATTTTACATTTACGGCATTTGGCAGACACTCTTATCCAGAGTGACTTACAGTTATCTCATTTTACACAACTGAGCAGTTGAGGGTTAAGAGCCTTGCTCAGGGGCCCAACAGTGGCAGCTTGGTGGTGATGGGGCTTGAACCCCCAGCCTTCTGTTCAGTAACCCAACACCTTAACCATTGAGCCACCCCTGCCCAAACAAGGATAGCAGGGGAAGAAGACAGGATGACTGCAGCCTTGCGTGATGGGCATTTGAACATTGAAGTCACCAAGAAGAGTCTCATCAGTTGGGAAGAGACTGAGTGCCTAGCTCCTCAATGAAGTGACCTACAACACATGATGGATGGTAAAGAACAATACTGTGAAGTTTAGTTGGGGAACATACTGTAACAGCATGATTTTCAAAGGTGGAAAATAAAAGTGGCCCAACCCCTTCCAGGCCATTGTGTGGAGTGAAAGAATGAGAAGAGCAGCTAGAATAGCAGAGTTCTCAGGAGTGATCCATGTCTGTCAGGCCCAGCAAGTCGAGGGACTTCATCAATGCTAGGGCTGTGATGAAGTCTGCCTTCTGTACTGCAGATTGGCAATTCCAGAGTCCACCAGCCACCAGTCAGACAATGTATCAAAAGGGGAGGATAGGCGAGATTGTTAGTATTATGTTTCCTGCAGTGATACTTGCATTGACAGTGGCTGTGGGAAGTGCAAATGGGAATTGAGAAGCATATGATGGAGGGGAGGAAAAAAATAATAAATGTGAAGTACAAGAAACCGGTACTTAAACAAGATAAATGGCGATGGCTTCTATATTGACTGAAGAGTAGAAGTGGAAAACAAGCCTGGTGAACTTTAAAGCAACTTTAAATTAAGCAGTCTGTATCTGGTCCCACCCCTCAACAATTCACACTTCTCCAACC
Source organism: Hassar affinis (assembly GCA_025674545.1). Lineage (NCBI taxonomy): Eukaryota > Metazoa > Chordata > Actinopteri > Siluriformes > Doradidae > Hassar > Hassar affinis. The sequence goes on along the minus strand of JAOVYV010000035.1, from coordinate 28,360,816 downwards.
CAAAACAAAGGCACCTGGTCTTACTAATTAGAACCATGCAGTAAACAAGACTAACAACCAAAACAGATACCAAACAAACTTCAGAACTAGCAGAGTCTAGATAAAAGCTCTACAATCCAAAAGCAAAAGACAGTTTCAACAAAGAAGATGCAGCACAACTTAGACATTTAAGCCTTTCACCATCTACAGTTCAAAATATACTGAAAAGTTTCAGAAATCTCTGTGTCAAGGCCAAGGAGATAAACTGCTGTTGAATATGCATGACCATGACCACCTGAGCTCTGGGGTGGACACAGCCACATGGGCTTGGGAGTTCTTTGGGAAATGAACCACTTAGGGCACTTAGGGTCAAACGAGTCCATGTTTCAGCTTGGTTTTTGGCACGACACGGTGGCTCGGTGGGTAGCACTGTCGCCTCACAGCAAGAAGGTCCTGGGTTCGATCCCCGGGTGGGGTGGTCTGGGTCCTTTCTGTGTGGAGTCTGCATGTCCTCCCAGTGTCTGTGTGGGTTTACTCCGGGTACTCCAGTTTCCTCCTACAGCCTAAAGACATTCATGTTAGGTTGATTGATGTCTCTAAAGTGGCCCGAGTGTGTGCGTGAGTGTGTATGTGTGTGCCCTACGATGGATTGGCTTGTCTAGGGTTGTTCCTGCCTTGCGCCCTAAGCTGCCGGCTAGGAACCGTCTCTCCTGTGACCCTGAAATAGGAATAAGCGATTAAGATAATGAATGGTTTCAGGTTTTATTGCATTGTCCCAACTTTTCTGGAAATGGGGTTTGTACATGATCAAATCATGTTGGATGTACAAAAACAAGTTGTGTTAATGTAACTCAATTTGCCCAAGAAGTGCTTTGAGTGTAAGAAGGGCAATGCAGACCTATGGGCACAAACCTTATTCTATATCAGACATAAGGAACATACCAAGTTTCATGTGGATTGGTGAAGTATATGTATATGATATTATTAACTAGAAATTAGTGGGAAAAAATGAAGAGGAAGAAGAAGGAGACAAAGTATATAACTGCCAGCTCTAACTGTTGCAGTCATAAAAAAACTTATTAGCATTATTTGCATGTGAGATTAAGCTTTCTTTATGTTAACCAACCGAACATGCCTGCATTTTCTAAATACAGATATTTCTAATTAAAGATATTTCAAGTCTATGCAGTAGCTTGGCATGATGTGCCACATGCATTTATTACAGACAAGGTGTAAGAACTTCTGTGATAGAGATAATCATAATCATTCTTTTGGTACAAAGCCCTCCCTGAAAAACTCTCAGCTGTAAATGGCTGTGTGTTTTATATTGTTACAGCATGGAAGAAAGCCACTCTAGATACGAAAGTGTTGAGCTTCAAGACAGAAAGATTAAATCTCAGGAAATCTCTGGACAGCCATGCACTTTGTCAGAAATAATGGCCACTGAAAAGGCTAAGCCCTCAAGCACAGTCAAACACTTCGGGTGTTATACTGAAAATCATGTAATATGTCAGACTGATTGTAATACTGTCTGGTGGCCAAACAGTCTCCCTGGACCCTTGTTCAGTACTAAATGTGTGCTCTGGTCTATTTGTCCATTTGAAATGGCTTTTGTGTAGGCAGTAGGGCACACGGTAGGTACGTCAGCTGATGGACAAAAAGCTTTCTTAGAAGGTTGGGAGAAATATTTGCATTAGTCATAAAGATTGATAATATTTTGACAGCCATCAACAACATAATCTCTTTTTCCATAACCCAAGCCCATGACTGTTTCCACCCTGCAAAATATACACAAACCCACACTGAATCATATCTCATAAACATGGTCGAAATATGCTTTTTATTTTCAGTTCCTGTTTTGGTCACCACACAAATTCTGTGTATATCCATCTAGTTGCCTGTTTTGACCGCTTGTCTGATTCTGTTAGAAAACCAAATTGCTGAATACTCACTAAAATGAACTGTTCATGATTTGGCGCTATAAACATGTAATGTCTTTCAGACTGATAAACACGAGTTTAGTCAACGATGTGGCATCAGTGAAAACTGGGTGGCAGGTTATTTTCAGATGGAAGCAATGACATGACAGTGGTGGTGTGCATGAGAATGGCCAATATGAGGTTTTCCATGATGAGGTCATCCTGCCTGGATACAGGTCAAGACCATGCTTAATAAAGAGATGAAAGACAGCCATGTGTTTGCTTTTAATTCCACTTTAAAACTAGAGGCAAACTCTACACATTTGCATGTGTGTAAATTTGATTCAATTTTAGTTTCAAACTTGCAGACAGTAAAAAATATGCCATTTTATGACAGTTTAGAGAATAATATCAAATTTAACATTTTAGTAAAAAAATGTTCTAAGTAGAGGGTGTATTGACATTCTTCCCCTAGATATAAATATAAAGAAATATAGATTTAGTTTCTTATATCATACATACCCCTCGGGAGATTAAATATGGCCCTGGGTAATGTGACTAATTACTTAAATGTATCGATTTAGTTTGTTATTTCTTGCAATAAGTTAAACTCAGTAAATAAATAGATATTGTGCACTAAACTGTCATTAAAATGGCATAATTAAGTTGTAGACAGATGCTGTTGACTTTTGGCAGTAATATAACGGCATAGCCTTGTTTCTTTTTGAGCTGGATGTAAGAGTTTGGGATTTGTGGGCTTAGAAGACCTTACCGGTAGAAATATTCTATTCCAAGCTACTTGCAGAGGAATATTTCTTCTTAATCCACCATGAGGCTTAATCTGACAGCTGTGAGTAACAGGTCAATAGTACATTTATAGTCTGTGGTCCAAAGCACATCACAACACACCAAACAGTAAATAAAAATAATGTTGAGATTCTAAGGATGTAGCTACAATAACTGCATGTTAATGCTATCATCAACTCCTATAGTAATATCAGAAGAATTAAAAAAATATACAGTATATTGTTCACTGTAACGTTAAAGTGTCTAACCTTTGATAAGAGTATGCCTTTTAGCTAGGTAAAGGTCAGTTGAATAGCTCTGTCTTATAGCACTAGATATCTTGTTAACATTAGGAGAAAATATTTAATTATGCTCAGATTTCTCAGTGCAGCTTGTGCAAGCTAGCAAGAATATGCCTTCAGAAGCAAACACAGCTTTCTGTTTACTTTCAGCATTTGTACTAAATCTCTGTGTTTTGCTATTTAAGCTTACCTTTGTGCGAAATAGATAACTTTAGCAGAGTAGCATGCCATGACGATACATCTGAGAAGAAATACTGTATGTGCTGAGCTAAACTGTTTATATTAGTGTCTGTCAGTGGAAGCCGGGTATGTGTTATAGCTTATAAATAATAACTCCTCAGTTGTCAGGTTCAGTTGGATTATGGGAGCTGCATTTCCTTCAGCGTACTGTGAGTAGGTTAGCAAACAGCTACACTATACAACAGTTTCTGTCTTCAGCCTCATGGCACGTCTAGCCGCGGAGACCTGCATGATTCAGGTGGCATAATTGCGGTTAAAAGGTGACTGCTACTACTGTATGCATAATAGGGAAAACTGAATGTGAATGTATTATTGAGAATCATAATTTGTTCTAAACACAACAAATACAAGGAGGATTTTTTTTAAGTTCACAGACTAGAGGTGTGCAGGAAAAAGGCATTTTTAGTGTTTATTCATTCATCCTTAGTAACTGCCTGGTCAGGGTCATGGTGGCTTAAAGGAGGCTCATAGACTAGTTATTTATTTTTTGGGGGGAAATAGACCCAGCTATACTTGCTAGAAAATTTCACAGGCTGGTGGAAACACAACAAATAATGTGTGAGTCCCATATATCAACAGTCCCATAAAAACCTTTTTGCCACACCTACATCAGCGGAAAATCAAAATACACACATTGAATTTCCAATAACATCTTGCATATTCCCAAAGGGTTTGAAATCACTCTTGCTTCAACTGTTTACTCATTTTATATGTCATTCTGAATAAGAACGTCTGCTAAGTGACTAAATGGAAAGGTGAATGGACATCGCTTTTGGATTCCTGTGCATTAATCATAATGCTAAAATTCATGCATTGTTTGTATGTGATATATTGTGTATGTGATATTTATTTTATAGAAATAGCCTGACAGTAATTCTTTTAACCCTAGGTTAAAATACATGTACAGTGTGTGATCTGGTTATGGGAAAGGTATCACATTATCACCTATCTTTGCTGAGAGAAAAGGGGAAAGTTTTTTAAATGCATTACTGAACAATTTTGTGCACGTTGCAGTGGAAGGTGGATGGGATAATTTCAGTCACGGACTCAGGGCTGTAATCTCACGTGCCCATATTGAGATGGTAATTGTGCCTACTCTCTGGAACCAGTGTGTGTGTGTGTGTGTGTGTGTGTGTGTGTGTGTGTGTGTGTGTGTGTGTTATAAGCAAAACACCACTACCACTCATCTCAGCTGCAGGCTGAATACTGAAAGCATTGAGATGAATGCATTCTGTATCCTTGGTTCTCCCCAAGCACATATGCACACATACACACATACACACACATATGCACATGCTTTATTACTGTCTTTATGGGCCTTTTATATCATACTATGCAAGAGTGCACTTAAATGCTTTTCCAGACATACCTGAAAAGCTTAATAATGATTTTCCTTCCATCTTCAGTTGTCCAGTTTCAGAGAGTGTGTGTCCATTTATTCTTCTGATTCTTATTGACAGGACTTGTTGGCTGACAGGACTGGAACCCACATCAATGTGTGTTGGTGTGTTGTGCATTCTGAGATGCATTTCTACTCACCGTGGTTGTAAAGAGGTTACAGTTACCATAGCCTTCCTTTCAGCTCCAAAGAAGTCTGGGTATTCTGTCTCTCTCTGGATGTCTTTTTCCACACCATTCTGTGTAAACTCTTTAGATTGTTGTGCATGAAAATGGCAGAACATCAGCAGTTTCGGAAATACTCAAACCAGCCTGTCAGGCACCAACAACCATGCCATGATCACAGAGATCCCATTTTTCCTCTATTCTCATGTTTGCGGTGAACGTTACCTGAAGCTCTTGACATCATTGCAGGAGGGGACAGGTGTAGAGGTGTTCTTATTAAAGCTGACAAGCTTATACTTTGATTTGAAGTGTGCCTCATGTATGCAGCTTAGTTTACTATTTATTTCACCTGTAACTGTATTTCATTGGTGCATTTTTTGCTGATGACTGATGCTGATGTTACTGATGTGTCAGCAAAACAGGCTAAAAATACACTACGGGACATTTCACTAGACATAATGACCTGAAACAGCTGTCACTGAAAGGCTGCATGAACCTGTATTCTGGGTTAGATGGAAATCAGCCACAGCCTTGCTTCATCATACCATCCTGTTTCTCATAACAAGTGATGACTCTGCTGTGGTCAGTTTCACAAAACACAAAATAATCTCTGCCTTAAGACATTTGTTAACAGCAAAAACACTGATGTGGATATCACAAACAAACCCTTATATCAATCTGTTTTCATAAAGCATGGGGTCATCCCTGATTATCTTTGTTTCTTTATACAAACCCCGTTTCCAGAAAAGGTGGGACACTTGAACCTTTATTTAACTGACTGGAAAGGGACAAAGAAATGTTTTCTAAGACAAATGATCTGGACTGCAGGCATCTGTTTTCCAAAAACAAGCTGAAACGTAGACTCATCTAACCATAGAACACATTTCCACTGTCTTTTGGTCATCTCAGATCACTTCGGGTCCTCACTGGTTCTTTAATTAATACATAGCTTCCTCTTTGCATAATACACTTTCAGGTTGCATTTCTCGATGCAGCAGCAGACTGTGTTATGTGACAGTGTTTTTCCAAAGTACTGTCGAGTCCATGTAGTTATGCCTATCATGGTAGCATGACAGTTTCTCAAACAATACCGCCTGAGGGCTTGAAAGTCACGCACATCCAGCTGCCTTTTATGAACATGACTTTTATGCACCAAGATTTCTGCTGACTCCCCGAATCATTTCACAATATTGAACTGTACATGGTGAAAGACCTCAATTCTTTACAGTTTTGTGCTGAGAAGCATTGCTTTTGAACTGATTGACAATTCTCTCATGAAGTTTAGCACAAAGTGGTGAACTACGACCCATCCTTGCTTGTAAAGACTAAGCCTTTGGTGGATGCTCCTTTTATAATCAGTCTTGAAGACCTCACCTGTTACCTGGTAAACTGCTAACTGTGGAACCTTCCATAACAGTGTTTCTTGTATAAACTTATTATCTTATTTTGCCTCTGTCCCACATTCTGTTTTTATATATATATATACAAAATACAAAATACTGAAATTATTTTTAGTTTTTAATGGCATTTTTAGAAATTGTCCCAACTTTTCTGGAAATGGGGATTCAGCAGGAAAAACAATCCAAATTCTGTGAGGGCTTAATCAGGAGTGTATACTGTTTTGGAAATCAGCATGTCTGATCCAAAAAAGCAGTGGATGACTATGTAGAAAAATTTTAAACAAATTGTTGACATTGATTTAGACTGCAGTTTAGAGCTAGCATTTAGATCAGGTTCCCATGAGCTGTCATGTGTAGACTAATTAAATATAAATTCACCTTTTTTCAACTTTTTTCAGGCTTTTATTAAGCGTGAGTTTGACTTCAATGTGCAAAATTGTTTTCTCTTTGGATCAAAGGCTTGGACCACAATGCATTCTTCAGCTTGTCTATGAATTTCCATTCTTTCTGTTCTATCTACATAGACGTTTAGCAAGAATGCAGCAGAGAGCTTTGCTTCTCATCAAGGCATTGTTTTTTGGAGACCATCTTTTACAATATCCTGTGCCCTTTGCTTTTTCCCACACGCTTTGACTTTACAGGAAATCATTCAGTATGTTTACTGCAATGTGGCACACAAGACAACAAAGGATAGAGTCGAGTTTTGTTTACTGTGGCCAAATCTAGTGTGTGGTTGTATACTCTAGTGGTGTTCAGAGGTTGCACGTCAGCGGGGGTGGTTAGTGGAAAAAACTGCCTCTCTATGTGCCTTAAATGAGCACACACACACACATACACATCTTGAATTGTTTAAACTCATCAACGCAGTGTTATTTGTATTGCTGCACACTCTGAAGTGGTGGGCTGACTGGCTCCGGTCCGCTCCACCCATACATCATAAAGGCCAGACTGATGAGATGCAAGCCTGCTATGGCCCAATTAGTCTCATGCTTCCTCCCCTCATTATGACCGTGCTGTGTTCTCACTGTGCTTAACTACTGATTACACACTTGCCCTGCCTACAGCCAGTCATGCAATTACTCTATACAAACAAAGATCATAGAACCCTGCATGACTGAAAGAGAAAATAAGTGATAATCTTTAGAAAGGAAAACAGATGCAGCATAAGAGGCCCAATAATCTCTTCTTTAATGAAAAACATCGTCAAATGCTCGCAATCTTATTTAGTGTACTAGACACTTAACACACAAGTTCAGCAGTGATTATGTGCCACTGGTAAGTGCATAAATTCAATAATATTGATAATATGATAAAAATATATTTTAAAATGAATGGGAAGGAAATTACTATAATGGAAGATTGAATAGCATGCGTTTGCCATTGGGAGGTTTATCAATATTGTCACTATATGAGCTTTGGAGACCCAGCTATAAAGACACAATGAAGCAGTGATTAAACCTCAGACATTTTTTCATATAAGACTTGGTGAGAAGAAACCGAGAAAAAACCGGGAGAGCCGGTGCCTAGCCGGCAGCATAGGGCGCAAGGCAGGAACAACCGTAGACAGGGCGCCAATCCATCGTAGGGCACACACA
>JAOVYV010000035.1:28318282-28332332 GCA_025674545.1 Hassar affinis | reverse complement strand
AAACCATTTCAGGTGATTACCTCATGAAGCTGATTGAGAGAATGCCAAGAGTGTGCAAAGCTGTCATCAAAGCAAAAGGTGCCTACTTTGAAGAATCTAAAATCTGAAACATAGTTTGGTTTGTTTAACACTTTTGAGTTTACTACATGATTTCTTATGTGTTCCTTCATAGTCTGGATGCTTTTGTTTAAAAATCGTATTTTAATGTTGACTTATCTCATTAGAAGCAGGAACAAATCTTTGATTGAATGAAGAGACCAGTTGTTCAGAGATCAGAGATATTTTTTTTCTCTGGTATCTTGACTCTAAGGAAATCTGACTTCATAACGGTGACCCATAGATGCCATTTTGATGCTTTAAATAGATGAAGAGCATTTATCTTCACAAAAGACATACAGAAACTAGTTCCAAATGCAGGCATTTAGGGTGAGGTGATTGAACATGATGATATTGCCCACAGGAGAGTCTGAGGTACAGGCCACACATCTGTTAGGCATATTGCCCTCCACAGTCATTATACAGGGATCATCAAAGGAAGCTGGAGTGGTATGGTTTATTTCACACTTTACTTTCTTGCTTTTGATACCAAACATACTTGAACACTTTTACACTCCAACCTCTGCATACTTGAAGAACTTCACAGGAAAGCCTGTCCAACTGAACATTAAGAAGGAAAACACATTGATGGTTTTAGTTAGTAACGACGCTCCACATATATCATATAAAATAGGACTAATGACTTGTCGTATTAACATTATTTCCTCTATTGATAACTGTAATTGACACAAGTTTGAAATGCGGATGTTCTTTCACTCAATCAGAGTAAAAGTGAAATAGTATATTGCAGTATATGTAGTGTATCTATTCCTCCTGTGTTCACATGATGGTTACTATTGTTCCTGGAACCTCAAATGTGAGACATAAGCAAGCAGGTGGTGCAGCTCTTGTCCAACACAAGTCCTCCAACAGCTCCGATAATAGATCTCTGTAAGAGATTTATTTCCAAAAGGAGTTTATGTATCAGCAGCCTGGGTATGTGTGTTTCCAAAATGTTCCAGTCTTTCAGCTGGATTTGGCCTCAGAAGATGTCCAGATCTCAGTCAGGTCTGTGCTGTTGCCTGACCTCATGACTAAAGAGTGAACACGGCTGGATGGGAATGTTGCTTTAAACCTTATGAAACATCCCGGCTTAAATCCAGTAACATCCGTGACCTTGAACTCTGATTTGAAAGCATTATATATTAAAAGTGTCTGCTGTCATAATATTTCATTCATTCTAATTCACAATTGACAATTGCAGGGTCAGGAACTTGCATTCTAAACCAAGACTAGATCATTTTGAATGAATAAAGAAATTAAGGTTGTAATACAAGTTCAGAGCTCCAAATATCCACATTTGGATTTGAACCTGAACTGAATGTGTCCTAAACAGGAAGGTTTTTATTCTAGTCTCAAACAAATACTCTGTGAACTCTGTTCAGTTCCCCGAACTGGGTGGAGGTTGAGTGGGTTTTCACTGGGGAATATGGTTTCCTCCCACTGGAAATATACAACATGCAAAAGAAAAGTCTTATAAGCCTTTATGTGAAAAAGGGGGTCCAACCCAGTACCAGTAAGGTGTACCTAATAAAGTGACTGGTGAATGTGTGTTATATTATATTATACTATATTATATTTATATGCAACAGTGGTGCTTTGTTTTGGTGCTTGCAAGCTTCTGCTCCAAGCTTTTCTCCCAAGCTTTTGGGCAGTTTGGGAACAATACACATACTGCCAAACCACAAGTTTCTTTTAGATTGTTTTATTGTTTCATTCATTGATTAATATAGTCATTTATAATAGTACATTTATCATTGTTGGGCACACTGCCTCACAGAGATGCTGCCTTACTGCTCCAGAGAAGCTGTTCAGTCCTGAGCGTGGGTTCCTTTATAAGCATGTTTTGCCCATGTCCATGTGGGATACTTCTGGCTTCTTTGTTTTCCTTGTGTCAGTGAGTGGGTGAGTGAGTGAGTTAGGGAATGAGTGAGTGAGTGAGTGAATGAGTGGGTAAGTGAGCGAGTGGGTGAGTGAATGAGTGGGTGAGTGATTGAGTGAGTGAGTGAATGAGTGGGTGAGTGATTGAGTGAGTGAGTGAATGAGTGGGTGAGTGAATGAGTGGGTGAGTGAATCAGTGGGTAGTGAGCGACTGGGTGAGTGAATGAGTGGGTGAGTGAATGAGAGGGTTAAGGAATGAATGAGTGAGTGAATGGGTGGGTGAGTGAGGGAGTAAGTGAGTGAATGAGTGGGTGAGTGAGTGAGTGGGTGCGTGAATGAGTGAGTGATTGAATGTATGAACATGTGAGTAAGTGAGTTAGGGAATGAGTAAGTGAGTTAGGGAATGAGTGAGTGAGTTAGGCAATGAGTGAACGAGTGAGTGAATGAGTGGGTGAGTAAGTGACTGAGTGACTGAGTCACATTCCAGTTCCGTGAGGTGCTTTGAATCTATAAAGAAATCACTAAGATTAGTTTTTTCAAAAAAATTCATTGTTGGCATCCATATTGGGTTATTTGCTGTTAAAGCTAATTATTTTGGATTTATGTCGAACCAAGTGCAAAAGCAGCTCTAATAATCATTAAAATACACAGAAGATGTGATGGGGCTCATTTCTTTCTAGCCCAGACTGTAGTTTTACAGTGTGTCAGGTTATTACACACAGTGATACGCACCATAGATCTGATCTCCAGTTGGGCGGATATTTTTCAGCCATGATGCTGACACGTCCATAACTCATCAACAGCGGTGACTGAAAAGATGCATGTAAAATACCATCAGGGGTATAATGAATGTGACTGAAGTTGAAGATTTATTCTATGATCCCTTTTCCACAAAATGTTTTTGGACGAGCAACTAAAAGTAGACAGATTATACAAAGAGTGTCTAAAGTACAAATTAAAACAAAAGGAGAGACTATAGTGTGTAGGTAGGGATTGCAAGTTTAATTTATTTTGGTTTGAACTAAAGGGTTAAAACTTTCCTGTTTAACTTGTTTAACTTTAGAGGAAACACATATGCAAGTTCATATTCAGATTTTATACATAAATCTAAGGGCAGACTTTATTTTCTCCATTAAAGTTCAAGCTGCAGCTTAATCACAGGGTTTCATCATAGTTTACAGCTCCTCTCTGTGCCCTTCTCTGACATTGCAGTAACAGCTGGATGAGATGGCTAACACTTCTCAGGGGAATTACATTGCTTGAGCAAAAATGTGAAATCACAGTCAAACTCACTGACACAAATATGATTAATAAGATTAAACAAAAGACTTATTTTTATTGCCTTGTTTCTGAAGGTACTTTGTATATAATGGCTTTGCTACAGATCTTAATATGTTTTTTATCTCACTACAAGCCTGTTTTTTTCTGAACTGATGCCCAGTAAATTGCACCAAATTAAAAAAATAATATATTCTGGTTTCATCCAGCAGTGAATGTTTGTGAAGAGCAATCTACTGTACTACTGTAGTTTCTTCCAAGGACAACACACACCCTGAGATTACACTGATATTTAGCTCCTCAAACAACACTGATAATTATGTATACATTGTCCTCCATGCAGCAAAAAATGAACCATTTCACACTGTAGTATCAGAGTAAGTAAATACTAGTCTGGGCTGTGATTCCCAAAAGCATTACAAAAAGCAAAAATCATCTTAACTGTGAGAGATAGTGTTCAGTGTAATGTGCGCTATGGGAAGTGGTTGCCCAGTGGTTAAGGCTCTTGGTTAATCATCAGAAGGTCGCCAAGTTGTCACTGTTGGGCCCTTAAACAAGACCTATAACCCTATAACCCTATCTGCTTCAGGGCCGCTGTGTCATGGCTGATCCTGTGCACTTAGATCAACTTCCTAACACGCTGGGATATGTAAAGATTTTTTTACACTACTGTAAGTGTTGAAGTAACATAGAGGCTTCTATACATACAAGGAGCTGATTATTTACTAAAAACGGTAATATCTACAAGAGACTGGCATTCCCGCTGTTCCAAAAAAAAGGGTAGAGCATTTTGTCTGTATGTGATTTTTTTTACACAATTCATTTAGTTTGCAGAAATACACTTTCAAGTTCTTCATGTGTTTCATATATATATATATATATATATATATATATATATATACTCACATAAGCACATGTGAAAAACATATGATCTTACATGAAATGTGTGTGATTTTTCCATAAGGGTAATATGGTCCGAATCTGCTGCAACCCTGACCAAGGTAAAGTTTTTCCTGAAGACTGACTGACTGACTGAATGAATGAATGAATATTATTTACATGCCACTGAATATATGCAAGTTTGTGATCAATTTTATACTAAATATTGTTCAACAGTATAAAAGAAACCCTTTGAGTACATAAAAAACAGCTTGAATGTGCATATTACTTATTGATGGTCAGAATTTTATTCATCAATATCTTACAGGATCTTACATAAATGTCAAGTCCACAGTCTTGACAAATGCTTTATTTTGTACAGAATCTAATTATTGAGTTAATTCTTGTTGACAGCCTCACTGTCGCGAGGGAAAAACCAGCAAGTTATCCAAGACCGAATAATATGTGGAAAAGCCTTTTTGGAATATTTTTTTTTCCCAGGCTCGGATATTATCCACAGTGGACATGATTGATAAACCTAATGTTATTGCTGTTGGCAATATTCAAATTCTTTTTTTTTTTTAGGTTAATGATTGCTACTTGTTTTCTGGACAGGTTCTAATGCTTATTGACTTGGGACTGGGGGGAAAAAAAACGGTCTCACAACGGTCTCTTCTATAAACTTTGATTGCTGTCTCTAATGCTGTCCAGAAAGCTCAGTGAGTTACAGGCCATAAAATGACATTTACAGAGTCATCCTGCAGAGCCAAGAGTTAACAGATTCAATTGTTTTAAATTCTCTTTAAAGCTCTCCTTTGGACTGGGGGGCCAAAACCTAAATCAAGACTGACGTGAATAGCAGAAAAGTGTCGGAAAAGTGAATATTTATGTAGGAAAGGTGATGTCATGATGGTCTGTAGCTAATAGATTTATTTAAATAGATTCCTAGTCGCAGGATACAATAGTCTGAAATTGTATTTTACATAGAAAAGTGCAACATGTCACGAATTTGCATTCAGATGCCAAAACACAGTATAGGACACAAATAATTCAGCTAATTTACTTCTAAAGTGCTTTTAACAATGGACACTGTCCCAAAGCAGCTTTACAAAGACATACAATCCAGATATAACTGTTAACTTATATAAATGTTATCCCTAAATGTTATCCCCTAATGAGCACATCAGGGGACTTGCTGTCAAGAAAATGCCTCAGATGTTGAGAGGAAGAAATCTTGAGAGGAACCAGACTCAAAAGGGAACCCATCCTCATTTGGGAGACAACTGATAGTATAATAATAAATAATCTCTTCTATAACTGAGTGCTATATAGTAATAAAAAATGCAATTGTAACCAGTAAATTCATTAAAGTTTAGCATGAAGTCTACTTTACTAAAGTCATACACTGTTCACTGATGGAGATTTGACTGATATGGAGATGGAGATTTGACTGATTTGGCATTTAGTCCTAGCCATCACAGGAAGGCTGCTTATATTAGCTGCAAAGCCATATTCATGGTTTCTAAGTGTATCTTTAAGCTGTCCATCATGGTGATCTTTAGGCTGTCAATGTGGGGTCATCCTCAGCAGCAGTGAGTGATTATCTGATAATAAGATTGGGGGGTTGGGGAAGGGAGAGAAAGAGAGAGGTGGGGAGAAGACAATACAGATTATTAGGCATGCCCTTTCACCTACATTAACAACAACAACAACAACAAATAATTAACATGTTGGTACTCTAGACTTATCATTTCCAACTCAGATCTAAAGATGTGATGAAAGAAGCATGACTAACCTCATTTGACACTACATCACAGACCATACCACTCTTCACAAGCTTGAACAAGATCTCCTTCTTTTCTGGGTTCTTAATTACATGGGGGCATTTTCCAATTTTCCATGCATGAGTGACAGCTTGAAACCCAGCAGCCCTGAACTCAACCAGGTCTTTATGCTCAATCACAGCGTTTGCTTGTCCAAAATTGCATGGGATTTACTCTGTGTGCCACCCAGACTGCCAGCTGTGCCCACTCAGCACATGTCTGGGTGGTCGAGTCTGGGTGAGAGCAACATCAGGATGCCAGTGGTCATATCCACCCACTCTGGATATCAGAAGTATAGTAGTGTTTGTGATGCACCAGCAAAACAGCAAGACATTATAACAGACTGCCTGCTTAACTGTGTATATATATATATATATATATACTCTATGAGGCCTCAAATATGTGTGGCCTCATCCTTGAGTGGTTTAATGAGACTGTCTGGCTTTCTGTGCTAAATGTGAATTAGTTCCAGCCATTTCGGCACTGATGTACACATAATGTCTGGATAGAAATCATCACGTCAGACAGTGGAGAAAAAAAGGCATAGCTCTTGAACCAAACAGTCTCCTCCCATTCACTAGGGACATATGGGTCTTAACTCACTGAGACTTCTGGAAGATATATACTTAAGCTCAATCAATCTAGATTGAAGAACTTTATGATATACTACTTCTTGGCAAAAAACTCATCGAAAAGCCACAAAATAAGCAAACAGTAAATACTGCCTTCAGGAGGAAAAAAAGGCAGAGATGAACGAGCAGCAGAAAGAGCAATCCTGAATGCATCAAATGTGGTTTCTTTCCCCAAATTAAACGATAAATAATTTTCAGTATCTGTGTCTGCTCGTCTTGTTTTTTGTCAAAACTTTTTTTTTTTTTTTTTTGCAGACTGTGAACTTCACACTTTACAGTGTGTGTTAATGATTTGCATAAGACTTGCAATAAGACTTGGATCTGAATCCTTCAACTACTGTTTTATTAACAGAAAGTATCAAGCACGAGTTGGTGCTTAATCTTCAGAGATGTTAATTACCCAATTCAGGTTTTAAAAACATATGAGATGTTTTTGTAAAACATGCAGTATTTTTTTTTTGCTTTTGATTCTTGTGTTATTTTTGGAATTAGGATTCCATGATTTATGGCATGTTCAGAGAAATCTAAAAACCTCTTTTAAGTTAATTAATTCATAGCTCCAGTTTGATCCTGAGCTTGGGTTACTGTACTGTTGTTCTGAGTGGTTTGGTAAAGTGTTGAATGTCCTGCGCCACTGACGTCACAATGGTATGTATGTAAAGAAATATATTTATTCAGCTGTATTTCCTTATAGCATAATAAAGTACTGTATGTGGTAGTGGTAGCTCAGTGGTTAAGATGTTGCCCTACTGCTAGGAAGGTCATGACTTCAAATCCCAGCACCATCAAACAGCCACTGTTGGGCCCCTGAGAAAGGCCCTTAATGAGATAAATGAGATAAATATAAGTCATTCATACCATATATGCATGTGTAGGGTTTTTCTGCATGTTGTCTGCAAGGGTTTCCTCTGGGTTCTCTTGTTTCTTTCCATCTCCCAAAAAACATGCATGTCCATTTACCGGCTATGTTAAATCTAGGCCTCTAGGTATGAATGTGTGTGTTAATTTCATCTCTTACACAATGTTCCTGGGATATATTCCAGATTCACACAGAACCTGATCAGGTTAAAATGGTTACTTAAGTTTAACGAATGCAACCTTAATGAAGTGTCTAAATAAAGGTTATAATAATAAAAGTGTTATAATTAAAATGATTTGATATATATGTGACTTGACTACTTCAATAATGTAGTGTTTAACCATATTTCTTATATACTTATACTGCATTCTGAAGGAAAAAAATCCTTGACCATTTCTGAGCAGTCATTTTAGTATCTCAATGAACATAAACATAAAAATGCAACAAAGAAATATATTATTCTCAGATATTTAGAGTTGGATTCGCTATACAGAATCATTTATACTCTGACAGACTAATGACTGAAAAATGTTTCCTAATCCCATCTAGCATTTTTTTTGTATTATTTACAACCTGCTGACCATTGTCTGGCAGAGGTCAGATGCTTGGAGCAAATATTTCCCTTTGATAAATGCGTAGCGCTCTCCACAGCCAATGATCTGTGCAGAATAGTAAAGATCACGCTGAGCACCTGATGGCTGAATTTGGACATATGAGACCATTTATAACAGATCCCTATATCATTACGATTGCATTTCCTAGCAAACACATTGAAAACAAGCTCAGCTGGGTTCTTTCTTTCAGTTCCAAAGCAAAGCCATTTTTGAGATAGCTTTCAGGTATTAATCACATTGAAAGGCAGTTGTGTGTTGTAATGAGCACATGGTAATGGCCATATCTCTGACTTTACAGAACAAAGACCTGCAGCTGATGATTGATTTTGCTCATTTTCTATTGCCTGAGAAATTCAGGCTTATATACAATGCCCTGGTTAGTCTCGTGCTTTGAAAACTCATAGACTAGGTTAAAAGGTAGTAGTTCAAGTAATATGTATGATGAGATAGTTAGCTAGTTAAGTGCAGTACTGCAAATTAAGGGAAAAAAAAACTCCTGATAACTTAAAAATAGTCAAGGCTTAGCAAACATTTTGGCTAAGAGTGGGTGGCTATGGGTGTTCCTTCCATGCATTACAAGTAAAAATATTATTAGAGTCTGGCTTCTGTCTTTATCTTCCCTAGATATGTTTAACCATGAGGTGTCTGTGTGCAGTAAACGGGAGAGTTTTTATAAAGCAGTACAGTGGTACAGTATGCAGTGTTAGTGGTGTATTATACAATATAGAACTCCAATAGGAATGCCTCTGAGCCAAGAAATGTAAAATTGTTGGGTCCAAAACATTATAAAATGGCCCTGTCTTCTCTGGCCAGCAGTAATTATAAACAGAGCTCAGTGGCCTTTCTGGCTCCACTACACATGTAGTGTGTAATAAAGAAATAAACAGTCTGTGACACTCTCCTTATCTTTTTCATATGAAGCTGACTGAAATTGCAACTAAAATTTTATCTTCTCTGTTTTCCACTTTCTATCTCTAGATCTTCTCTTATTCTGCCATCTTAAAAAAAAAATCACTCAAAATCACTCATCCAGGAATGACACCTGGATTTCAGAAAAGCATGTAAAAGATATGCTTTCTTTTATCGCACAACCAAGTGGAGTAATTATCCAGACTACACTGGAATACCAGAAAATCTGGCAGGTTCCCCACAGGATCTTGGCGGGAGTGTTGTCCTCAACTTGATGTTTGTTGAAGCTCCAGCACTGAATTCTGATGTTACTTGAGGCAGTGTTGTACGCCTATCATGTGAAACAATTCTTGCCAGCCAACAAGTGTCGTAAGTTAGAGGTTTTGCCAAATTTCCTGTAGTCACGGTACACCCATGTTAAATCACATTGAAAATTGCAAAATCATTATACCTTGCCATTCTCACAACAGAAACTGCTCTAGAAACTTCCATAGATGTCTATCACTTTATATACACACTGGCGGACACAACCATTGATGTACATAGGTGGCGTTGCTATGTGTTTTGCATAGACTCCTGTACCAGTTTTTCTGGTACTTCAGAGTACATTAAAAACCAACACACTGCATGATGTTGTATAGTGACTGCACATCCAGATAATAGTAAGGTATCATAGTAAGGTGCCTGTATAATATAAATTAAAGATAAACCTATAACATGTATGCTGAATTGATATGACCTTCCACTGATGAATATTACTGCAGCTAATTAATACCTTACCTTATCCTCACTAAACAAAAGGAAACTGTATGGATCTTTTATTGATTTATTTTAAAATAAATACTACAGTGTTTGTAAAAACATTTTGTAGCAATGGGGGCATGGTGAAGCGTTTGCTGTAAGCGGAGAGACACAGGAGGAACCAGCAGGTAACATGAGTTGAGCCTCACCTGTGGCTTATTAATTTGAGTTTATCTGTGTGTGAAAGAGAGAGAATGAGAGAGAGAGAGAGAGAGAGAGAGAGAGAGAGAGTTCAGCAGGGCTATAAAAAGTAAATGTGCTGAAAAGCAGAAGTGTCATTTTTTTTTCTTCTTCCTCGCTTCGCCCTCATCAGGGTTCCACACATTATTTTTCTTCATGGGGTTTGATCCCCATTAAGATATAAAACCACGCATCTCCTACACATTTCAAGTCAAATATTGTATCCTAATATACATTGCTCCTCTTTTTCCACATGTAAATTTCCCACAGCTCATAACGATAAAAGTGTGATCTAACACCCTGCTGCATGTTATGTTTCTGGCAGACGCGAGGGCCCCCGGGTGGATGGTGAGACAATGGAAAGAGTGAGGAAAAAGTACATGTGGTAAACATATCACTTGGTTATATCACTTTGTTTAAGATCCCTTTAACTGCCATTAATCTTCCTGATTCAACATAAATAACAGTGAAGGCACACAGCGTACTCTGGTATAGTGTTTGTGTGTAAATGGTTGACTCGTGTTGGATCAGGAACAGTGGTAAAATGTTAATCATCCAATTATCAATATGCCTGGTGGCCTAGGAAATATAATTCTGAAACGTACATGGTTTTCTAAAGTGAAATAGCTTCTCCTTTGAATGTATGTAAACCACACTTTAGATTTCGTACGTATGTTCACTTCATATGTCACATTCATTGTATGAAAAAAGCACATTCAATTAACAAGGTTTTATACATCGCTAACCAGATTGACTTTTTTTTACCAAAACATTTGTTAAAATCACTCCTTGCCCAATAAAATCTTTTCAGGATGGGAGCCGACTCAAGATTTTAAAAGTAAATGAAAACCAGGTTGTCCTTGGTGAAATATAGTTGCAGTTGTGGTTGGAAGTTTGCATACACTCATCATGGACATGGATGTCATGGCCTTATTGGGCTTTCAATGATTTCTTTAAAAGAAAAAAAACAAGAATTTGGTGCACAAGTTATTTTTTTTAAATCAACACAGGATCATACATACAGGATCATACATACAGGATCATTCATACAAGATCATACATACAGGATCATACATACAGTATCATTCATACAGGATCATACATACAGGATCATTCATACAAGATCATACATACAGGATCATACATACAGGATCATTCATACAGGATCATACATACAGGGTCATGCATATAGGATCATTCATAAAGTATCATACATACAGGATCATTCATACAGGATCATACATACAGGATCATTTATACAGGGTCACACATCATACATGCAGGATCATTCATACAGGATCATACATACAGGATCATACATACAGGATCATTCATATAGGATCATTCATATAGGATCATTCATACAGGATCATACATACAGGATCATTCATACAGGATCATACATACAGGATCATACATACAGGATCATTCATACAGGATCTTACATACATGATCATACATACAGGATCATTCATACAGGATCTTACATACATGATCATACATAAAGGATCATTCTTACAGGATCATTCATACAGGAATATACATACAGCACATCCAATATTTGGTGAAATGTCCCTTACTTAGTTGCACCTTGACCAGTGTACATCTACAAGCTTCTGGCAGAATTCTGCTTGCATATTTGATCACTCTTCTTGGAAGAATTGGTAGAATTCAGTTAAATCTGTTGGTTTCCTGGCACAGACCTGACTTTTAAGTCAATGAATCTCAGATCTGAGAAAAATGATCATAGATTTACACAAGTCAGGAATGCCTCTTGGAGCCATTTCTAAACAATTGGAGATTCCAAGATCCTCGGTTCAAACAACTGTATGCAAGTATTATGAGGTGTAGTCACTTTGCCAAGGTCTGCTCTCTTACTGAAGAAGGATTGAAGTAGGTTATTGGCAGAAAAATATTTAGCAATTCTGGTCAAAACCCTATTTTTCATCACTTTTTGCTCTCTGGCAGAATTCAGCCGAAACTAAATCAGACAGCTTTTTCCAGATATAAATACAGTATAAGCTGCTGGATGAACTGATGTACCTCGGACAAGCTCAACAATGTATCTGGAACAGTTTATACCTTATAAAATGTATCTATGTTATAATAAAGACATAGCATTGTCTATCAAAGTCAAAATGAAGGCAAGGCTTCTAGGTATGAAAATGGCACATGCAGTTTATACCAGTTATTACCACCAGTTAATACAGATTGTGTTTAATCATGTAATGTTGCTTTAAACTATTTCCTCTATTGTATGAATTAAAGTGAAAATCACACATCTACAGCACACTGTCCTGATGTTTGGGGGAAAATAGTTCACATACTGAAAAAATAAGGTTGACATTTAATAATGTTGGCATAAAATAAGCTTGAATAATAAATCCATATCAACTCAGAGTACACATTTCAAAGTGAAATACCATTTTCCGCTTGGTTAATATTCATTTCTTAATGTGGAACTTTTCCCACTTGTCAATGACCCGGTTGATGTAGAACAGCCGCATTGTTTCCACCACACAACACAGCTCAGAAGCACAGTAAATATACAAGACAGGTCCTCCATAGTTTCTAATTCTTTGTCAGGGATTCTCCACAGATGGACTGATGACTCTAACAGAAAAGCCATGTCTTCTTTTTGGCACCAGAGTATTAAATAGTATGATATAATATGTCTCTGTTGATGAAGTACACACAGCATTAAGACATTACCTTCTATCTCTCAATGCATTATTCATAGTCCAAATTGTTCAAACAGAACATGTGGCTCTTACCAGCTTCAAATTACAAATGTCTGAATGGTGTTCAAAATAAATATTTATGTTTGCCAAGTATCCACGATTTCTCTGTAGATTTCTCAATACCGTTGAACCGTGACACTCCACCATTTCCTGAATCCATCAGCTGCAGATCTTTGAGGAATATTGAAGAGCTTTCGGGTTCTATTAACCAGAATGATTAGTTGCTCATAAAATGAGAACCGAGAGCCATAAAACGACATGAATCCACCAACGACAGTGACCCAGGTAGCTTTCCTACAGTTTAATGATGAGTTTAATGAGCAGCTGAAAATACAATTAAAAGAACATTTAGAGTCAATATTGATTTTAGAGGACACAGGGCATATCTGAACCTGGCTTCTCGTGGGGGTTATAAATCAATCACTTATGGCAGGTCCTATAATGAACACAACATGATTGGTCTTTTACATCCATGTTGGGCCGCAACTTGAAACGGATTTATGACCCAATGTAAATTCAACAGCTACGTGTATGATGCTGGGAAATGTACTGATCATTTATGTAATATATGTAATATATCATATGTAATGATGCTATTATATAACAGAAACAATCCTATATAATGATATGGGCTTTGAGATGCATATTTACTATGAGAGAAAGTCCACAGATCAATATGTCTGCACCCACTGTAGCTTCAGTTTCCTGTTCTTGGCTGACATAATGTGTACTTCTCTTGTTGTAGCCCATCCACCTCAGGTTTCTGCATGTTGTGTATTCTGGGAAGGTTTTCTTCTCACCATAGTTGTAAAGAGTGTTTTTTTTATTCTAGCCTTCCTGTCTCCCTGTTCACTCTAAACCCTCTCATTAACAAAGTGTTTTCACCTGCAGAACTGCTGCTTGCTGGAAACTTTTTTTCCACCATTTTGTTAAACCTAGAGACTGTTGAACATGAAAATCACATTTGTTATATACATGCTACTGCATGTACGAGAGACACTTTACACCAAAATACATTTAAAAAAATAATAAAAGGCAACATTTCTTACTGTATTGAGAGATCATATAGTCAAACTATCATAATCAGTTAATAATATCATTAATGCATTAAGATGACAAATTCCTTACACCTAACTGCTCAGTCCTATTGACAGATACTGTACAATACTGTGCCAAGGTCTCAGGCACATATATATTTGTTTTGATATAATATTTATGTTGGATCTATGTCTTCTCCATTAGTGTGTATTCGAAAACAATAAAATAAAAAATACATTTTATCATTCATTCATTCATTTTCTTGACCGCTTATTCCTTTTCAGGGTCACGGGAGAGCCAGTGCCTAGCCGGCAGCATA
>JAOVYV010000035.1:28200588-28212352 GCA_025674545.1 Hassar affinis | reverse complement strand
CAGGATGGTCCAATTTAGCCATGAAACCTCCCACACTAAAATGACAGGTGTTTCAGTTTCATTGTCTAACCCCTGTAATTGTTAATGAAAAGGTACATTGTGTACAGAGTACCAGCAGGGACTCCAGCAAGACTGGCTATGACAGCATAACTAAAAGTTTTCCCAGCCTTGTCCCGGAAAAGCAGTTCCTAAAGACAAATTATAAATGACAGTACATTCATGGCAATGTATTCTGTCATTACCAAGCACTCTAGAGATGTCCTGGTGTGTATAAAAGTTGCATGACATGCTTCTTTGTTGTGGCCCCATATGGCCTCACACTGTGGTTACTGTTAAGTGTGTTTATTTGTTTTTAAATACCACATTTGTTTAAAGTGATCTTATGTTATATCCAAGTTAATTGCTAGAATCTGGGCCCCCTTACTATTTATATTGTTTACAATTTGCCTTTGATAGACATAACAGAAGATGCTGCCTGTCCACAGTCTGGTTTAAGCATTTCTTTAATGTGAATGGTATGAACCCTCAAAAGCATGGTTTTAATAAGTGACATAAAATTATATTATTTAACCCATTAACAGTTTCATGTATGTGTAAATTAAAACACAAGGGTGGATTATAAGTTAGAATGTGGAAAGAGCTGTGTTTATGTGAGTCAGTTTCTCATATTCAGTGTCTGGGTATGCAGGTATTCAATTAGATTTTTTCTGGACGGCCCAATCAGATGATTAAAAGTTCCTGCATACAATTCACACCTAACTGGTTGACAGATTTGTCTTGAGCAGAGGTATCTACGATTTTGTTTTTCATTATTCTCATCATGTGGGCGGCACGGTGGCTTGGTGGGTAGCACTGTCGTCTCACAGCAAGAAGTCCCGGGTTCGATCCCCGGGTGGGGCGGTCTGGGTCCTTTCTGTATGGAGTATGCATGTCCTCCCCGTGTCTGCGTGGGTTTACTCCGGGTACTCCGGTTTCCACCCACAGTCCAAAGACATGCACGTTAGGTTGATTGGCATCTCTAAAGTGGCCCTAGTGTGTGAGTGTGTGCACGAGTGTGTGAGTGTGTATGCCCTACGATGGATTGGCTGCCTTGCGCCCTATGTGGCCGGCTAGGCACTGGCTCCCCCGTGACCCTGAAAAGGAATAAGCGGCCACGAAGATGAATGAATAAATGAATGAATGAATATTCTCACCATAGCCTTTAAAGGTATGGGGAATGCAGGGAACGAGTTGAACTGTAATACACTGTAGCATAAACGCAAGAGAGAATTTAAAAATGGAGAAAATAGAATGATATATAAATGAGAAGATGACAAGCATTGAATTAAATATCTAATTTCTAATATAATATATGGCCATGTATGTGGACACCAGACCATCGCATCCATGTGTGAGCCTTCCCCAAACTGCTGCTGTAAATTTGGAAACACAATTGTGTAGCATGTCTTTGATTTCCCTTCACTGGAACTAAGGGGCCCATACCTGTTTCAGCATGACAGAGTGAGGGTCATGATTGCATGATCTTCACCTCTTCATCAGATGTGAATCTTCGTCTTCGTAGGGCTTCTTTCAGGGGACCAAACAGGTGATAGTCCAATGGGGCAAAATCAGGACCATAGGGAGGATGCTTTAACACCTCAGAAATTAAGTTTTTGAAGATTAAAAATGGAGGAAATACTAATAGAATGATATATAAATAAGAAGATGACAAGCATTGAATTAAATATCTAATTTCTAATATAGTATATGGCCATGTATGTGAACACTAGACTATCACATCCATGTTTGAGCCTTCCCCAAACTGCTGCTGTAAATTTGGAAACACAATTGTTTAGCATGCCTTTGATTTCTGAGAAATCAAGTGTCTCATACAGATCCCTGACCACAACCCCACTGATCATCTACCTTTGGGATGAATTGGCACCCCAGGCCTCCTCACCTGACATCAGTGCCTGATCTCACCAATGCTGTCGTGGCTGAAGGAGCAAAAATCCCTGCAGTTTAAAAGAGTTTATTATAACAATAAAGGGGGATTAAATCGGGAATGGGAGGCCCACAATCTTTTGGCCATTTTCTGTATATTACCAATATATTACTTCATGAAGGTAGGGTAGGTCAGGGGGACGAAGCAGTCATTTCCTACTACATTTACAGCTCATTTGAAGTGTAATTTTATCCTTGGCATATTTATTCATCAAAATAAACAATGTCTCAAATGATGTCCTCCAATGCCATTTATGTGAAGAAAGAAAATATGAAATATTTTGAACATGTTGTGGACTTTAAAGGGACTTTAAAATTATTACTCATAATTTATCATTTAATTTGTGAAGTAATTAATTAACAAAAAATCACATTTCACAATCAGTCTTGACTACAACATTCCATAGTCAAGGTCAGAATCATTTACAAGGGAATTCTTTGTTTTTTACGAGGGGATTTCTTTTGCTCTTGCCCGGAATAAAGCTTGATCAAGTGTTTTATCAGACTGCTGCTTTTATAGTAAAATCGAAATGGAAGCAAGAAGCAGTAGGTAGAAAAAAAGATGAAAAGAAATGCCAGCATGTGGATTTTGAAATACTTGCTGAAGGCCAAATGCTGCAGTGTGTTATCTTGTAAGCCAAGAGAGATTTACTGTAGACAGCTTCATGCCACTCCTTGGTGAGATTAAAAAATGTAGCATATTAATTTTTTCCTTTTTGCCTCAACACCCTGGTGTTCTGAAGTAGGTGCTGGGGCTGGTCTCCTAAAGGTATTCCTCCCGGCCAAGCCCCTTATTCACATTTATGCACATTTCTCTCACCTCATTCTCTTTAATCTGTTCTACACTCACACTCCAGCCTCATATCCCTGACAGCCTGGCTAAGTGGTTCCTCACGGCAAACCCAGCTTTCCTAAATGAGTGGTTTGTTATGAAAGTTGCACATGTCTCATCGGTGTCATGCCTGTCATTTTTTTTCCCTCGGTCACATGTTCTCACAGTCATATCAGCACCACTCTTATGGCTTTATTGGATCACATATTCAGCCAATCAATCACCATGTGGTTATGTGTATTAACTTAATGCTTTTACCAGTGTCAGGAACAGGCTGCCGTTGTTCGAAATGTTAAAACCAGGGAAATCATGCACACTAACCATGTAATTTAATATGACTGAATTGATTTCAGAAGCTGTTTTACCAGCTGAAAGTATATTCCTGTGGGCTTTGGAGTAGTAAAATTAAGGGAGCTTTAACACTGTCAATGCTGCCACTTTTAGCACTTCTTAAGTGCAAAGTTTCAATTCTGATTAGTTCAGAACCACAGCACTTGTCCAGTCCACAAGGATATGGATAATGACCCAAAGCTCTAAAACATGACTGAATTATATATTCAGTTTATTTATATCACTGTTGAATTCTCAAATCTGATTGGTCAGATTGTGTTAAATAATTTTCTATAACCATACAGCTTTAACCATGCAATTGTTACGGATTCCATTTGAGCCATAGGTTTGCATTAACGCTCTCGTTCTCATACAACATCAAGAATGTTTCGTGGATGTTTCATAGCATTAATTGTAACTCTAAATGGTTTAAGAATCCATGATGGGTTATGAACTTCTAAATTAAAAATGATCATTGTTAGCAAATCTCTGTGGTGTGAGAGGAATTAAAAGGTTGCTGTGCTGTTACAGTGAAATAACCCACTTCAGGGAGGTAATAGTAACTCCACTTTGCTTCAGGTTGCATCACACCATCCAGTCATACAAGATTACTTTTCCTATAACAGTACTCCCTGTTGTGTTTTGTTCCTTATTTTTTGCATGGTGAATAGAAGTAATTACAGGTAACTCTTTTGGAACAATACAGTGGTGAACAGCCTAGTTTGTGTTTTCCATTTTAATTTATTATAATATACAATATAACTTTTGTATTCTCGAAGTCGGACGTAGCGTGTGTTAGTGGTTCCACAGTGGCTTGGCTTGCTGTTTTTCACATTAACAGGAGGGAGCCTAACACATCATGTTGTGTAATAACCAAGTCAATCTGCAGCCCCATTTCAGAATTAAAGCTATAAATTCAGAATGCACACACACACACACACACACACACACACACACACACACACACAATAGCTACATTCAATTGAACTTCCACCAATTTAATATGAAGTATGAGGTAAGGTGAAGGAAATAAATGTGAATGTTGCTGTAATGTCACAACCGTGAATACTGAAATTTGTTCTTCAATGCATTAGACATTCTAGGGGCCTTACTGGGGATTACTGGCACTTGTTCAATTTCTCTAAGCTAGATATGCAGTGGAATAATTAAAGTTTATGTATTATGTTTCCAAGTACATCTATAAACAGGCTGTGTGATAGTGTGCAACTCATACCTGAGTTCCTTATTGCATTAAAGGAAAGTTCAAGCCACAAAGAACAACAAACAAACTGAGCATGAAGGACTTACGGCTTCAGAGTAATGCCCTTGGCATGATTAGAACTGATTAAGCCAATTACATGACATTTGATGATAATGTCTTTGTGCCCAGAGACCTATTGAAGTGGGAGGAGGTTCATCACCACTAATCCTAGTAAAAAGACCAACCGAGCTTTAAGTGTGCTTACTCTTCTACTCATCTAAGGATGGGGCAAACGCTTACAATTTGATTGCATTACACAACGCATAATATTTTGCCTGCGATGTGAGTACTTATCACAGAGAGGAGCACTGAGCTGCCATTTATTTGCTCAAATAATTGTCACATAAGGCCAGCTGACAAACTGGGATATTTTAAAATAAAAATCCACAGACTAAATTTATCTGTGTCCAAACTGGCCCACTTGTGCATTCACACTCCTACACACACATATAAACTCATCCTTGGTGAGCCAAATCCATTGCCAGAGCAACCTACACACACACAAACACACATACACACACATACACACACACACATACAAAGCTATTTCCAGACCTACTGCAAACTCAATCACCCAACATTTGGCTAATATAATGGTCATTGTTATTAGGGATGTAATCAAATATTAAAACATTATTCAGAATAAACAGGCAATGTGTCTTAAAGGGATATAAATACAGATTACGAAAAATATGAGACAATGAAAGAAAACATGTGATGTGAGACAGTACATGATGCACTTAAACCATGCATTCATTCATATTTAACTATAACTTCCAGGTCAGAGTTGCAGTAGGTTAAAATAGGCTAATAGCTTGTTCGTGTTTTTGGAAATAGATCCAAATATATTAATCGAAAAAAAAATATCACAGGCAGGTACACACAATACAATAACTGCGTAATCGGGATTTAAAAAAAAGAAAAACGTTTCCGCATTCATCTTGAGACCAATTATGGGTAATATAGCTGAGGTTGAGGAACTTTCAGAGTCAGAATTCACACACCAAGGTGTTTTCTTTCAGTGTTTCCCAGGCATAGTGATAGGATTCATCAACAATCAATCAAAAAAAAACCCTTTCAGTTTAGGACACACTCACTTTGAGATCAAATCCAAATACAGATAAAGATAAAGATAACGGTATTGTGTTGCACCTCTAATTCTCATTGTACACCACCTCTGAGGTCCCTCTGAGGTCAATGAGATCAGCGTCTAGAACATGGCTTAAAATTCTCGCCGATGACTATCGTCTTTATTCTTGTGATCATTATCAATGCAGCGAATACCTCAAAGCAGCTGACCTATGTGTGTTTACAGTAATAGATCCGAGGCAGGACAAATAATTGAGTCTGTTTTCTGTCTCCTCTGCAGGTGTAATCCCATCTGACACACAACAATTAAGTACTTAATCCCATGTGTTTGACCTGATCCCCCATCTCCATGATACCTCATTAACACTGTCAGGAAGACTGTACTATGTCTGCATGTTAATGATGGTGCTGCTCAAATATAGAGAGTCTGAATTTTAACAGGTGCCATATGAAAGTAGTGCTCTCTATCTACTGATGAAATGTCCTATGTTTACAAATCATTCATTAAAGCTTAAACAGGGTTTCATTAGTAGATAATATTGGTACTACACTGAAGAACTGTGTGTAGTTAAAATTTTGCACAACAAGTATTTGCATGAATTGTAATATTTTACAAATATTTTAATTGTTAATCAGTATCAGTATCACCCAGAAAAGGATGGAACTCCTTTTTTGAGTCTGTGAGTTCATCACAAGGTGTCTTCCTCATGTTGTTTTGGGGAGTTTCTCAGTTCCTTTTACAGCCTGTGCAGCATAGTAATCAGTCAGATCCATGAAAGGAAGGAGATAACTACAGGATAAAGATTTTACTGAACACACAGATAAAGGGTTCAGAGTCAACAATTTCAAAACACAAATCCAAAAACATAATCAACATACAGGCCAGGTGAGGCACAATCAGGATGTCACAGGTAAGACTAAATTGGCATGGGTAAATGGACAAAACTCGTCAGATGCGAAAGCTATCCAAATATCAAAGGCTTGGTAATATTATTCAAGGCACAAGAGATGAATAGTGCACTTTTGTAGACATAACGTGATTGAGTTCTTGCATTCAGGATTTACACATCAGGTGACCTTGAGCATGTATGCTGGGAATTGGAGTCTGTGGCAGGCAGTGGTGTGTTCCCCCAGAAAGAGATCTCTCCAGGTGCTGACCTCTTTACTGGACAGCCTCAGGGGCAAGCTCTCACATAATCATGGTGTGCTGCATGGAATTCTGATATAAGAAAAGGATCTAATACCTTGTTAGGTGGTGCCCAAGACCTTTCTTCTGGCCCATAGCCTTCCCAATCTATGAGGTAATGGATTTTACCCTCCCTTTGACTAGAGTCTAGAATCACTTTTACACTGTAGACTGGCACTCCCTCAATATCCAGGGGCTCAGGTGGGCTGGGTTGTGTGACATATTCCATTTACAGGCCTGTGACTGCCGGGTTCAGGTGAGAAACATGGAATGATGGAGTGATTGTGGAGTGCTAAGGTGTGTCTAAACAGTAAGAGACCTCACTGATTCATTTCAGGGTCTTAAAGTGGGTCAGCTTGGGAGAGCTTGTGGCTCCAATTTCTTTGTGGGGGTGACCCCACTGTCCATAAACTCCTTATTCCTTTTTTGCCACTCTCTATAACCGTTGTTGTGCCTGCTCCCACACCTATTTGCTGTGCCAGAACCATTCACTGACAGCAGCCATGTTCAAGACATTTTGGGTATATTAGGCCCTTGGGAGGAAACACACCCAGTCCTCCTGGTTTTACACACAAAAAGAGCATAAGAACCTGCTGATCTCCTGAATCT
Organism: Hassar affinis; assembly: GCA_025674545.1. Lineage (NCBI taxonomy): Eukaryota > Metazoa > Chordata > Actinopteri > Siluriformes > Doradidae > Hassar > Hassar affinis. Next base: position 28,205,062 of record JAOVYV010000035.1, on the reverse strand, counting down.
GAAATTGGGTAGCAGTATTAGTCTGAATCGTTTGGAGAAACAATCATTCACAACAATTAGGTAGTGTTACATTGTAGTGAGACAGGTAGCTCGTCCATCAGGAAATCGACAGCTATATGAGACCATAAACCATGTGGTATGTGGAGAGGCATGAGTGTACCTCTGTGGCCTGTGATACTCTGGAACAGAAGGAGAAAGATGAAACCCCTTTCATGACCGAATCACCAAATTTACTTCTTGTGTATGACATCTTTGGACAGGTGGTACAGGTGATCCAGGAGATCAAGAAGTGACCCAGGAGATCAACAAGTATCTACACTACTATTGAGAACCAGAGGACTGGGCACATTTCCTCCTGTGGGCCAAGCACACGCAAAATACACATCACCACTCTGCCACTCAACTTTTCCAGAGTGCCATGAGCTGTCAGCATCCTCTGTTCACATAGGATTCCACAGATTCAGACTTGCCTGCAGTCGGGGAGTGTTTCTGGTGCAGCAAGCAGGTGTGGGACCAGGCACACCAATCGCAGGAGAGGATGACTCAGAGGATTAAGAAGTTTGAAGAAGACAGAAGGCAGGCAGACACACTCTGCTATAAACCAGAAGACAGTGTATAAACCTCTCCACTACAGGACCTATGACAGGACCAAGGATGCCATAAACTCTTCACAGATATCCTGGGCCCTTCAAAATCCTGAAATGGATCACAATCTTGTAAGAAACAGATTCAGTCTGATTACACTCAGCTAAACAAACTCATGCAATGTAAAACTATTGTATACTACACTTAAAGTACCTGTTTTTAATGCATTTAGAATTTATTCAAAACCTGCAATCAGAATGAATTATTTTGTATAACATAGATAACCAAGTCTCATTGTGAGTCCCAATAACACTGGGAGTAACATACATTTTCACTGAGTCTTGTATATTTAGAATATATAAAGTATAATTTCCTATGGCCACAATACAGCATTTTATGTTGGAGCCATGGAATCCAGTGAGTTTACATAAATGCCCATTGATAACCCAATTGACCAATTACCCATTAGAGACTACAGAATCTTTGTAATGTACTATGGCTTAAGATTATGCCACTTCTCGCTACATGTGCTCAGTTTTCTCTTGGATTCCAGAGAATATACCTCCAGTTTTATTGACATCATATAAATGAATGGTTTGCTCTCTCTCTCTCTCTCTCTGGGCCTGTTAAATACTGCTTGATTAGTTTTTAAGTGCAGTTCATAAATGCTGTGTGTTAAGGAGTGGGCACCAGCACTCAAATCAAATCTCTTTACCAGGTGTTTAATATGGATCCTGATTTACAAACCCAAACGCCCACACCGTCTCCCAGCTGAGTCCTCCATTGCATCAGAGTGCTCAGTGTTTCTCAGTGTATTTGCCTGCCCTCACACTGTCATTTAGAAAGAAAACTAACAAAGGATGATTTCAGATGGGCTTCACCTAATTAGACACTGGGAGTGCCAAAAACACCATGTAAACAAAAGTAAATTATCCAGTTCTGCATTGTGGTTCTAACTCAGAGGACACTGATGAAAATAAGTGGAGTGTTTTATTTCTGGTAGCAAAATTTACACTCGTACAGCTCACAGCAAGTCACTGATAATGAACTCTTCATCCTAGTAATTACACTCTTATGAAAAGTGGCTCCTCAAGGGTCCTTGTGTAGCTAACATGTCTTGCTTTGAAATTTTGTTTGCGTAAAGGTTCTGCTTAATTGGTTCCTGAAGAAGATCAAGTCAAAAAGAGTACAAAGTGGTGACTGACCAAAAGTGATTCAGAAGCCTATGACCAAAAGGCCACTGCATGTCAAATTTGTTCCAGGTTTCAGAAACTAAACATAGATGAGCAAATCCATGTTGAAGCCAAGTAAGTTTTAATGTCTCTCTGTCAGTATTAACATTACATTACATCAAGTCTCATTTCTCTGCAGAATTCATACTAACCAGAACTCAAATCATATGGCCTTATCTGATTATCTGAACCAGCGTTTAGTGAACAAACACTGGGCTGTCACCCTGAGACTTGGAAGTCTGTTTACTCCCGGTACTCCGGTTTCCTCCCACAGTATAAAGACCTGCACGTTAGGTTGATTGGTGTCTCTAAAGTGGCCCTAGTGTGTGAGTGTGTGCGCAAGTGAGTGTGTGTGTGTCCTACGATGGATTGGCACCCTGTCTAGGGTTGTTCCTTGTGCCCTATGCTGCCGGCTAGGCACCGGCTCTCCCGTGACCCTGAAAAGGAATAAGCGTTTAAGAAAATGAATGAATGAATAATAATAATAATACAAATAATAATAAGTACTATTTAATAGTAACTTCCATCTAGTTTAACTTCTCGATGTGAACACATAAAGTATGCAAATTAAATTTGAGAGATAGCTATAAAGCCATTTAAAAAGCCATTTATAAAGCCATAACAAGATGTCTTACTCTTACTTCCACCCACAACAGACAAGACTACTATGAAGTCACCTTTGCTATCTCTCTTGGCTACACTTCAGTAGTGCTAAAAACTAATTAGCGCCACAAACCAGATGCGCAGCTTTTGCTACAGCTATTAGCAGCACTTTTGTGCCAAGTGAAGCTGTTGATGACATGCTGCTGACGCTGGATAAAGAAACCCACATGAATCTTGATTTAACTGTCTCATTACAGTCACATTGCGACATACAGATGTGTAACAAGCCACACAGGCACAGATTCTACAAGTCTGTGAAAGTCTACTGGAGGAATCAACAGTGTTCTTCTGAAACCAACTTTTCCTTTAATTTGTCCTATGTTTGTATTTAATGTATCCAAGCCAAGGCCATGTGAGAGCATGTTAAATTTGATTTAGAAACATTGCATTTTTAGATTTACGAATAAAATAAGCCTTTTTAAAAGTCTAATTGTATCTGTTTGCATGACAGTGGAAAGTGGATGCAGCCTTGGATAAGCGCATGATAAAGTAGATGTCGGATTCTTGTCCTGGCAGGCAGCTTTACACAGATTTTCCCTTTTCTGGCCCACATTAATGATGTTGCTTGAGAAAGGAGAATGCTCAGCCACACTGCTACCACAGTGCAGCAGCCATGTAAGCCTGGAGTCTGATACTGCCAGCAGATAACCTGACTCTCACACACACACAAGATTAGTTAGAAACTTTAGATTCCTTCTTTCCTTTTTGGATTTTCATAGGAATGCGTGAATTGCCCCTCTGCTTTTAATAACTAGTCTTTGACATGGCATTTAATTTTTTTATACAGCAGGAATTTAGCTGTTGGTGTCTTTTCCCATGACTCACTGGCCACACTTCAGACATAAGTCTAAACAGACCGTCATGTCTCCAAGTCACTGATCCATAAAAAAAAGCCACAGATTTGGAAGCTTATGCATTAAATCTGGGTCATTAAGCATCCTGCATTAACTCAAGAACATAGGACAATAAGACTCCTCTGGATTCATTGTTCATGCAGAGCAGGAAGTGTAACAACAGTTATGAATAGGCTCGGAAACTACATTAGCATACAGAAACAACACCAAAAGGAAACTCTGATGACAGAATTCCAGATATGAGCCTATTATCAAATGTAGAGATAGTTCTTTACTGATAAGTTGCAAAGAATGTTTAAAATGCATTTTAATATGATTTCCCATGTTGTGCAACAGAAGGCATTCATCCTATCATCAGGATATTGTGAGTCCAAATCCTGAAGATCCCACAGCCATCCATGGCTGGGAGCCAAGGGAACAAAATTGGCCATGCTCTCTGGTTGGGAGAGACGGTGCATTTCCTTCTGTGTCAGTCGCGGCGACTCTAGCCAATCATTGACGTTAGTGAGCTCATGTATATGAAAGAGGGTGGGTAGCAACTCGTGTGCAGTGCATTTGGTGACCTTGTAGCACAGCGGCCATGTGGGAGGGTAAATGGATGTCCACACAGAGCCTTGTGTACACTCTCTGATAACAAATTTACATTGTGTACCCTAGTGAACTCTCACATACTTGCAGATTTTGAAAGTATAACACTGGCTTTATACTGTGATGTAGCCTGTCATGCAGCATGAGCATGAGATGTTGTTGGCAGGCTTCATGTGTCTCAGAAGAAGTGTGCAGTAATCTTCACCCTGCCACAGTATTAGCTGTTGCATAATAGGATAGAACTTGATTTTGGGTGGAAAATTGACAGGGGAGAAATTAGATGAAAAACGACCAGTGACTTTTGACCAGCATTTTGAAATTCCTTTTAGGTTTAATCTCTTTAAGTTGTAAGGAATGTTAAAGTGAAGTTTTGTTTTGGAAATGAGACCAAGCAGGAACTCTGAACGCAGACGTACAGAAATGCGCATTTGATAAAATGTTATAAGCTCAAATTTATAACATCTCACTATATACTGGGGTTAGACAATGAAACTGAAACACCTGTCATTTTAGTGTGGGAGGTTTCATGGCTAAATTGGACCAGTCTGGTGG
>JAOVYV010000035.1:27928971-27949639 GCA_025674545.1 Hassar affinis | reverse complement strand
CACAGAAGGTCATTGCTGAAAAGGCTGGCTGTTCACAAAAGCAATATTCTAATCATTTGAGATACTGGATTTCTGCTTTCCATGAGCTACAAGCCATAGTGATCAAAATGAAAATAAAAATGCTTGAAATGTCTCTTGATGTGCAATGAACTTTTTCCAATATATTCAAATTTTTTGAGATGCACTACTATTTATTCGTTTTTTAATATCATATCAGCACCAATGGATGTTCATGAAAGGAACAAGGTTACATCGATACACAGGTTTTATCAGTACAAGTTCACAGTCATGTCAAACATAGTCATGGGCAATTTGGTATCTCCAATTCACCTAACTTACATATCTTTGGACTGTATGAGGAAATCAGACTCCACACAGCAGGTACCCAGACCGCTCCACCTGGGATCGAACCCAGGACCTTCTCGCTGTGATACCCACTGAGCCACCATGCCACCCAAATGTAATTTATTAAATCTATTACTAATTTGTTTTGTGGTAATGTGTAGAGCCACACCAAGTAGCAAACCAGTGTGCAGGAAAATGTTTATGTGTTGCCTGGTAACAGTTTATTCCCAGTCCAGTTGCTGAAGTACGCGTTGGTGGAGCCAAATAAATGATTAAATAAACAAACATTATCATTAACTAATGAAGGTCGCTTGTAGAACTGCTGTATAAAAGCAACATCATACTCGAGGTCATGCTGTTACACTGAATATCAACACGGCTGTGGGCATCTTCAATATCTAAATCACTGCCGTCCTGATACTCAGTGTAACAGCACTCACTCTCGTGTGATATTCTGTATTTATCAGTATGATCAGTCTATTATACTGACTTATCTGCAATGAACTCATATTGATGTATTATCAATTGGGAACAAGTTAATTGATTTGTGAACATCTACAGTTTAAAATAAGGCACAATGAGGCTAAGCTTTTTAGACATACCTTCGATTGCCATACGCTCCCTCAACTCCTGCTGCAGTCGACTCTGCCTGTCCTCCAATTCCAACTCTCGAGCACTGAAACACAGGAGGAAAAACTTTACTCTTTTTACTCATAATAAAAAAAAAAATGACATACCAAGTAGAATATGTTTTCCATATTTTTTATAAAGCATTCAAACAGCAATCTGAAACACCAGCAACACTGGGTTTATGAGCTCAACATGGAGATGACTCAGACTTGCAGTGGTGGATTACTCACAATATCATCAGCTCCGACTCATAGCGCACCAAGGCATTCTTCTCCTGCACCAGTTTAAACCATTCCTGCATCAGCTTCGGGTCGTCCTTTTTGCCCATTCCTGGAGGAAAGCAAAGCGTGAAGGGATGAGGAAACTTCCAGAAGGCCAGTGTGTCACACAGAGATTCGACAGAGACAAAGACACAGACAATGCAATGACAGCCAAGCCGGGATGTCTCTCATTAGGGAATGACGGCATAGGGAGAGGAAGGAGTGGGTCAGGAGCGAGAGCACTGACCCAGGGTAAAGTCTGACCGGTCAATTCACAGAAGATGGCGTGGAGGTAAGATTTCTAATTAGAAAACCACATTGGAGAGAGATGAAATATCTGATTATACTTCTGGGGCATTCTGTTCTTCTCAAGCTGGAGCTTATATTCTGAATTGTTCTTTTTTTTCTATTTCTTTTACAGAGAAATCAGGGATTGTTTCCACTTTGTGCTTTTATCCAACAACCAGAGGAAAAGAAAGAATTACTGTGTGTAAGTAAATTCTAATATATGTTTCCTTCAACCCTTTGTATGGCCTTCTGCACACAGTAAACAACGCTTCATAATGGGTAATAAAACACATCAGGGTATGCTGTTAATGGAAAATAATCAATGACAGGGTGATGTGATGTGATCTGACACAAGTGATTATTTTCTTATAACTGCATATCCCAAAGTGTTTTATATGTCTTATACCACAGCAATTTCCTAATCATTACATTCCTTTATTCATTAAAGAAGGACACATTTCGTATTGTTATGCATTTAGTGGTGTTTAATCCACAAAACAAGTTAATTCCTGGGTTTATGTATGTTATTACTGCTATAAAGTCGTTTTCTTATCAGACATGTGTTTTATCTCTCTCTTCAAATTAATATGACTAAAATCTCTCGTACAGCTTTACCTCTGACACCTTGTTGTAGGAATGCCAAATAAATGTTTCCCCACAGAAAAGATCACCGTATCATCACTGTTTTTGTTTATGTGTACCATCAGCCATACAGGTCCATGTGCAAGCTGTTACTAAGCTGTTACTATAGAAGCGATTAAGCATGTTTGTATTTGGACTGCACTGCTGTCCGAGCTGCTGTTACCGAACATGTATTAATATGTTCTGACCAATCAGAATCGAGAATTTCAACAGTGCTCTGGTATAATCATGCTTCTCCAAATCTATCAGCAAATACCAGATTCTCTAAATAACATTTGAGATTAGGAAGATCTGCATTCTTGATCCTATGCGACAATAACAACCGAAAAAGTGTCAAAAACATTTGTGTGCATGGATAAAAAGAATGTGGCATGCAAGACTGAAACCACTGGCTGCACAGTTGGCCAACTGTACACATCAATCCATGCTAGTACAGTCCTCAATACCTGTGACAGTCCCTTTAACATCCCTTTCAGACACACACACACACACACACACACACACGCACACACACACATGCAAAAAGCTCAGCAGAGCCAAGCAAAACCTGGATGCAGCATGGATATTCTTAGCTGACGGAGTGGAGGAAAAATACAGTACACACAAAAACGGAATGCTTGTGCTTGCTGACAAGGCGCTGCGCTGCTTTGACACACAGAGAGGCCAAGCAAAGTTCCTCAGACACAAGAGTGATGTGAGAGACAGAGACACACTGGACAACAGGTTTTGGGAGGCGCAACTTATCCAGTGGACACGCACTGCCAGTAGCCTCCACAACATTCAGCCCCATTCTCTCCCGAAGAAGAGACACAGAGAGAAAACCAGAGTTAGCACAGTCTCACCAAAACACACACACACACACACACACAGCCACTCAGACCTCTAGAGCAAAATGCACAAACACACACACAATCAAATTAGGAGGGAATGTGCAGTTATCATGGACAGAAGCTGAGGAAAGAATAAAAGAATTGTGACTGTGGTGTTGATGGGGCAATTTGTTGTTGTTGTTATTATTATTATTATTATTAACAATTCAAGAGCTTTATTATTATTATTAATGATTCAAAAGTTTATTATTATTATTAATGATTCAAGAGTTTATTATTATTATTATTATTAACAATTCAAACGTTTATTATTATTTTTACTACTACTACACATTTCACATTATAGATTTTTATTAAATTATTTAATATTTATTAATGTAAATTATGAAGTAAATTATACATAATTTAGAGGTTTTCAAGATGAAATACAGAAATGCTTTAGCTTCTCTATGATTCTGAAACTTAAAAGTACACAAGGACTGATATACTTATTTTACTGATATACTGTAATTTAATTTTGTATTTTTATTAGTATTTTTGTATTTTTTTATTACATTTTTATTTACATTTAAAACTTTTTTATTTCATATATTTATTTATTTTAATACTAATTAATTTCTGTATTATTTAATAGTAAAAGCACATCAGCTTGCAATTTACATTAAAAACTGCTTGTACTATAAATCTGAAAAAGTGGGCAAAAACAATTACAGGAGAAACTGTCCCGGGTTCTGCGCTTATGCCATTATACATGGCACAGATTGTCCTTGAGAGTTTAGGAGAATTCTGTTAAGGTTATGTGAAGAGTGTGTTTATAGGTTTGAAATGGCAAGCCTGATGAAATGGACTGCAAGAACAGAAAGTCACTTTTCTTTTATTATTCAACTCCAACATGCTGTCCTCATCCTCACCTGCTGTACAAAACCATCTATGTCAGTGATTTCCAAAGTGCGCTCCAGGAAACATCTGTGATTTTTTACAAATTTACTTACAGTGTAGAAATCACAAGCCACCATTATCAAAGTATTGATAATTGATTGTGATAATATAATGATGATATTGATTGACTGGTCACTATAAATAACTCGGACTTAATGTGTTCTGGTGGAAGTTTCATGAATAAAAATGCTGTCTGGGTCAAATAAATAGACAGAGGAGTTGGAATAATGTTCATGAGATGAATCTGTCCATTTTACTGTTAACGGGGGTCCTTATTATATAAAGTCTGAGAACCCCTGATCTATGTTATGAACTGTACAAACACACAGTTAACACATGGTTATAGCATGCAGCCGTACAGAAGAGGATTGAAGCGGCTAACACAGACTTCATGGATTTGTACATGGACTACAAAAGTTTTGTGACAAACAGAAAACCATGCAGTTATTAAATTCACACTCAAAGTGATAAAACTAGAGATGCTATTGGATGCCTGGTCTTGTTGAAAATCGTTATCTGGGAATGAAAGGGAGGGTGAGGGGAGTATACAGACTGGAGGATGAAGGAGGAGGAGGAGGAGGAGGATTGCTCCACAACTCCAGAAAGGGCAGTCTGGGTAAAAAGGCCACAGGTCGGACTGGCACGCTAACGCGGCCTGGTGAGACGGAGTTTACGTTACCTTCTGGGGAACAGCATGGGCAGAAGGACAGGGGTCTCCAGCGAGGGGTCCCGACATAGGGCTCAACTTCCAAGAGACAGAACAAAGGAGTGGAGCAGGTGAAAAAAGGAGGGAGGTGATGGAGAAGGAGAGGGCAGAGGAAAGAACAAAACGGGGGGTGTGGAAGAGGGGAGGGAGAGATGAAGGAAAGAGAACAGTGAGGAGAAAGAAAATCAAAAAAGCAAGAGAACTACGGGGAGAAACTCAAAGCTCCAGTGTAGTGTAAAAGAGAGAAAGAGCAAAAGAATGAATGCGAGCAAGAAACTAGTTTTCTGAACTTTTGCACACACCATAGAAATTCATGTCTACTAATGCAAAGGGATCTACTGTCAATCCTAATACAGTGGCTCGCATATGTATTCAGCCCCCTGGAACTTTTCCTCATTGTGGAGTGTTATAGCCTGGAACTCAAACGGACTTTATGTCATGAAGCTACACATAAAAAGTCATTAATATAGAAAAAGTTTACGGAAATTGTTTGCAGAATTATTTACAAATAAATCACACACAAGTCATTGCATAAGTATTAACCCCCTGGTTGATGGACCATGTGTACCTGTTCCTAGAAGGCCAAAGACTCCACACCTTCTTTAATCATGTGACACACCGGTGAACTCCATTCAACTAATTACATGACTTGGTTGCAATAGAACATTCAGTTCCAGGCTGTAATGTTATTAAAAAGCTGTTACAAACATCAAGGGGGTGAATACTTATGCAAGGCAGTGTCTAGTGAACAATATTTTACAATGTAGATCTATCCTGCTGCCACTTGAGACTGAAAGGAACACAAACGCATGCCATCTTTGAAAGCTCTATGTGAAAAACTCCAGTCTTACAAGACAGTATTTGGTCTGTCTACTTTTGAATCATAAGAAAGAAAAAGAAAGCTGTGTTCTGTTCCATCGAGGAAAAAGAATGTTGTACAAAAAATGATATCAAACATTTGATCTGACACTGGTGGAACAGTAGAGTATGGGCGGAGGAGGTGGTGTGTGAGAAGTGAACAAGGTAAATGTAAGGACACGGTCATATGACTGACAGATTGATATAGGGATGGTCTGCAATATTAAAGAGCAGGTGGAATGTTGGAATGCACCAAGGGACTATCACAAAGGGGACAGAGATTCCAGTGCTGCTTTTAGCTTGAGTAAGACCAGCAGATCAATGCAACAACTCAGACTTTACTCAGTCTCAGGTGCTACATGCTGTAGAACACGAACACATCACCAGAGAAAGCTTTCTGCTTAGTGCATCATGTGTCAAGTCAGCAACCATCCTCAATAATCACAAGACACATTCCAGCACACATTCCAGTTCAGTCACATACAAGCATGCCATGAACTCCGCTATCCTCACACCAGAAACAAAACAAACCTTCACATTACAAGCTTCTTTACACAATTCCAATATATGCACATGGATTTCTTGGCGTAGGGTGGCTGGGCGCTCCCTTAGAGATAGGGTGAGATCCACGGCCACCCGGGAGTAGAGCCGCTGCTCCTCTACATCGAGAGGAACCAGTTGAGGTGGCTCGGACACCTCTTCCGGATGCCCCCTGGACGCCTCCCGAGGGAGGTGTTCCAGGCACGCCCCTCCGGAAGGAGACCTCGGGGAAGACCCAGGACACGCTGGAGGGACTATATCTCTCAGCTGGCCTGGGAACTCCTCCCGGGGAGCTGGCTGAGGTGTTGGGGGGAGAGGGAAGTCTGGGCATCTCTGCTTAGACTGCTGCCCCCGCGACCCGGCCCCGGATAAGCGGAAGAAGATGGATGGATGGATGGATTTCTTGGCCAATTGTTTGACAATACTAATAGTAATGGTCCTTTCAGTTTTGCCAAAATCGATTCCCCTGACATCGAGTAAATCACTAATTTTCACATAATTCTAGTGCTGACACTGTCTGATGACAAAAGTGATATCTGATCTGACTATTCTCCTTCACGTTGCATCCGATCTTGGATCACATATGAAAGCGGCCTGATTTTCAAGTCAGGTTTAAGTTGAAAACATTGGTATGATTTCAAATCAGTTTACAGTCAGATTTCTGCCTATGGACTTGGTTTGACGAGTCAGATCTGATTTCATAGTCCTTCTCCCCACCTTCATCTACTATGTGACAGCAACCACCCCCCCACTGCCCACCCCCACCACAATCTAACACACTATATGCCAGGACTAACACACTAAATGCCAGGGACACCATTATTGAATTTGCTTTAATCCCAATTACAAGTATTTCTGTCAAAATTGCTATTCATCCAGCCAACAGTAATGGGCAGACAGGTTACCAGACGATAAGATGAAAGACATCGTCCAGATGTGTACAGCTGTGTATCAACTGTACAGTACTTAAAAACGATCTATGCTTCTTAATAATCTCACCCAGTGTCAAATTACTCAAAGGAAATAAAAGTGGACCAAGTACAGAGCCTTGTAGTACACCACGGAGAATATCCGGCTTATCAGACACATGTTCGACTGCTCACTGTTCAAACGGCAGAAATCTTTCTGTCACAATTCATACAGGCCACAATAATTAACAGTCTTAAAATCTGATTTCCAAAAACAGCCCAAAACGGAGGCCGTTATATGTATTCAAAGAAGTAGAAATAAACATCATTTGCATGCCAGCCATTCCACATCTACGTCTTCACTTGGCGTAACATAATAGCTTTCCTTTACAGAAAACAAACAGTGCACTTTATACCTACCTGAGATGGATTAGGTTGGTATTGTTAGTATTATACTTCAATACCCAGTAGGTCAATATGATGCACAATAAGGCCTGATTACACATGCAAATATAAAATACACTTTAAATACAGCCTTTATACAGGTTCATAAGTGTGTTTTGTTGCCATGCAACAAGCTTTTATGGTACCATTTCATATTAGTCCATAGATAACCAAATGTCAAATTTGGGGAGCAAAATCAAGGCCATGTCTATGTTTACTGGGACCTTGTTTTTTTTGGTATTTTTATTTGAAATGGAGCTCCACGCAATCTCCTGTCAGTGTGGGTGACTAAGGACACAACAGTATGTCTACAACACAGCACATAGCACAAACTTGGACAACACACTGTAGCACGACTGTGTGGAGGTGGACAGGGACACAGCAAATAAGAACAATACATGAGAGGAGTCTGTGTAGAAGGATAGAGGATCCCTCTCTCTCTCTCTCTCACTCTCACATACCTTCACTCACACACACACACACATACATCCCTTTGCTCACACACAGCACCCTGGACAAGCGAGGAGGTATGGTGGAGAGAGAGCAGGGGAAGCAGCTCAAACTGAAGCAGGCTAAAGCAAACAGCTGTTTAGTACAGTTTAAACAATGCACAAGCTTCTCTCCGTTTTCTGAAAGTGTAATCTGAATTAGGGCTTAACAACTGTCCATAAATGTGGATGTCTATGAGCTCAAGTATGTGGAAGAGGGCAGACAGCGTTTTCCTCCAAGTGTGTTATGCTGCCATGTAATCTAGCATGAGCAATAGTTTGAACAGATGCACCTGGCTATCTTCACATCTCTCAGAAGGAGCACGTATTAGCCTTCACTTGTGCCGGTTGGTAGCTGCAATATAACTGAAGAGATCTTGTAGTGGGTGTGAATTAGCAGGTGACCAAAATGGTAAGGTAAATTATTGTGTAAAGTAATGATGAAAGTTGCAGTGTTGGACCAAATTACTAGGCATTCTGACTGATGTTATCTTTCAGCCAGTCCCGATATCCAGTATTAACCCACGGCTCAGGTTTATTCCACGGAAATATCAATGCTGGGGGAAAATTGTAGTGATAAATCATCACCAAGCGTATTGCAGGATGCTAAAGAAAGCAAATCAATTGCAGGAAGCGATTCTATGGGCTTGAGGGCAATTCGTTTTAGTCTGAATTTATGAGCTACAGGATCAAGACTCGAACTTCTGATCTCTTATACAAAAACCTTTCTCATTTGGTAGCCGCCAGTCAATTTCCTTCAATTTCAGTTTTGTTTGAGAGTTGAAAGTGAAGTAGTGACCTACAGAGGAATTTGTCCTCCGCATTTAACCCATCCGTGCAGTGAAACACACACATAAGTGAAGTGAGCACACTAGCTCGGAGCGGTGGCGTCCATGGCACCCAGGGAGCAGCTGGGGATTAGGTGCCTTGCTCAACGGCACTTCAGCTGTGTCTTGTCGGTTGCAGGGATCGAACCGGTGACCTTCCGGTTACCAGGCTGGTTCCTTAACCACAAGCCCACATCTGCCCCCAGAATTACATTAATTTGCAGTTTGAGTCTGAATGAAGGCAACCACATCAGCAAATTCTAGTTCATATAAAACTACTGGTTTTATCAGCTGATATTTTCAGAAGTTAGATATTATTACTGGTATCTGTGAAAAAATATATATTGGTCAAGCCCTGAACTAATTCTAGAACTGGGCAAAAGTCTTTTATAAATTTGATTTTAGATGTCCGTTCAATATATTCTATTAAAATAAAATAAAATTTGATCGTAAATAAAAAAAACTAGTGGTACAGAGTGGTAATAGACCACTTTCCCAATAAAAAAACAAGATGAAGTTTGTCTATTCTCCAAGGAGCTTGGAACAACCAGCCAGTCCATTTCCTTATAAGACAATGGAAGTAGTTTTTGCTTCACAGAACTGGTAAGTACATCTGAATGCATTAGAATTTATATAATCTGAACTGCTGAGAAGAGTTTACAAACTGATTGTGTAAGAGATGATATAAGGAAACTGTATACAAAAATCAAATCGCAATCTGATTTTGAGTAAGTAAGGAAGCAGGACTGACACAAAAACCATAATTAAAATATACTTTTAGGAAGAGGTGCATATTCCTAGGAGTGTGCTTTTCTGTGAGGTTTCTTATGAGGTCTCACTGATCTGTGTTGGATCCATGGGCAAGAAGATGAGACAGTGACAGAAGAGCTTCAGTAAGTACAGGGAGAAAGAGAGGCGAGTTAGCTGATTGTTAGTCTGAAGCGACAGGTTTGAAATACATACCGCCCAGATGCAAGTCCAGGATCTCACTGTAATTAGACTCTCCCCAATAGTCTACAATAAGGATATATTAGAGATGTGTTACTGCACACACAGGCACGACTAATCCAACAAAAAAAAAAAGTCATGCATGTGTTTGAAAACAAACACCCACACACACCCATACACTGTGAAGTGTGCAGAATACATTACACTGTATGTATGTATAAATACACATGTGGTTAAATACAGACGTTGCAAGTGCACGGCATGTCAAAGAACAACAGAATGGACACATAGATTTGCTGATGTGTGCTGCTGTGCCCTGCCACAGGCTCGGGTCTGGGAAGGGGTCTATGATTAGATGCACTATTTTAGCAATCATTTGCTCTTTTGTTTCGATCTAACCAAGGAGAACCCATATATGGTGGACGTTAGATAGATAGACAGACAGACAGACAAGAAGGAACGAGATAGACAGACAAACAGACACGAAGGAAGGAGATAGACAGACAGACAAAAAGGAAAGAGATAGACAGAGACAGACAGACATACAGACAGATAGATAGATATAGACAAGAAGGAGACAGACAGACAGATAGAGAGAGACAGACAGACAGATAGAAAGAGACAGACAGACAGACAGACAGACAGACAGATAGATAGATAGATAGATAGATAGATAGATAGAAAGGAAGGAAGGAAGGAAGGAAGGAAGGAGATAGACAGAGACAGACAAATACAGATAGACAGGAAAGATATGAAGGAAAGAAGGAAGGATAGATAGACAGGAAGGAAGGAGACAGGCAGACAGGAAAGAATGAGAAAGACAGAGAGACAGACAGATAGGAAGGATAGGAAGGACAGAAGGAAGGCCCGATAGACAGACAGGAAGGAGACAGACAGGAAGGAAGGAGACAGACAGACAGACAGACAGACAGATAGATAGATAGATAGATAGATAGATAGATAGATAGATAGATAGATAGATAGTTAGGAAGGATAGGAAGGAAAGAAGGAAAGATAGACAGACAGGAAGGAAGGAAGGAAGGAAGGAAGAAGGGTAAGGACCAGTATATTGTACATATATACCCCATAAAGACCCTTAATGGTTTCTGGTTGTGCTGCAAATGCACTTTGGATTTAATACAGAAGAAACAGGTATGTAGGATGTGTTGGTCACTGTATTCAGTATCCAGTGAGAGGGCACACAAATCTATGTCAGACACACAGAATCAGTTTCATGCAGAAACACACAAGAGGAGAAATCAGGAGAGATGATGTCACAGACGCAGACTTTTAACACCTATTTACATTGTCGGCTTGGATACCTGAGCGCCTCTTGCGCTGTTTAGGGCTAACACTAGAACCTTTATGTAAGCCTTAAAGAGAGTGAAGGATAGAGAGGTTAAGAAAAATCTTCAGAGATGCAGTTGAAAAGCACTCTTTCCAGTGATGCAATGGAAAGGGAGGGGAGATGAAACAAGAGCAGAATGATCAGCAAGGACAAAGTATTGTTCACTAAAGCTGGTGAAATACTGTAAATCTCTCAGAGTGTACAGTTTCGTTTGAACTTTACTCATGCCTGCAGTTATAAACATTAATCTGTTCAAGAAGGTCAAAAAATGAACCGTTATTACTTGTGGATTAAAAAAATCTAAAACACAGAATTGACAACTTCATTCTGTCCCAGCGATTTTTAAATCATTGATAGTCCCTTGTCATGTGCCTCTTAAACATGATTTGTATGTGAAGAACATATAAAAATATGGATAAAGCCACAATGGATTTTATAAACACACTTTCTTCCACACTGTCCTCTGTATGGACCGAAGAGGTGAACACACAAACTCTTGGTTTCCTAGAGCTTGGATTACAAACATCTCGATCAGGCCTGTCACAATTCTAAAATCCTTACTGATTATCGTCATACACATCATAAATTTAAGATTTATCGATCCCTGTTTCCTGTTCTTTATTCAAGTGTGTATCATGTGATATATTGCGGCAGTGTTTTCAGAATCAGAAAGTCTTTGTCATTGTACCATGTACAATGAAAAATTAAGGTGCAATACTCCATAGTGCTGACAACAATGAAGGAATAGAAATTATGAAAATTACAACAATCAGTTACAAAAATGACAAAAGTTCCAGTTAAAAAGGTAAGGCACAAACACATGATTCTGTCAGTAAATTTCTACTCTAAGTTGGGTGGATTGGGTCATTATGTAATAATTGTGGCAGGCCTTTTCACACTATACATAGATTAACCTATTGTTTATAAATATACCAAAATGCACAATCATTTGATTCAACTAAAGACTAACAAAACATTCTAGGAACACTAGCTTTGGGTTATTTGTCACAAGCGAAACAAGACACCAAACAGTGCTGTGGCTGCAGAACACAGGCTAAAGCTCTTGAATTTCATGCAAAAATATCTGAACATATCATAGTACTGAACTGTCAGAAGCGAACATTAGAGCTATGACTACAAAGGTACCTGAGGTACTATAGAGGGCCTCAGGTAAGTACAGAAAAGCTGGCAGGACTATGGGTATGACTAAGGGCCTAGGGTGTGTACAAAGAAGGTTGAAGGAAAATGTAAAATGTGAGATACCTGCTTCCCCTCGCAGAGCCTTCTCTACCGCCACTCCCCTCTCCTCCAGCTGTCTCTGTTTCTCCTCCACTTGCTCTAGCTGTCTCTGAATGATCTGAGTGGCAGACACAGACCCATAATCAACGCTGTGATCTCTCAGGTGACAACCCCTCCTTTTCTGTTTCATTTTCTATTCACTCTTCTGCTCTTTACGTGTCCAAAATCCCCAGCAGAGTCTCACCTGAGCCCTGTGGAGCCTCTTCAGCTCCTCCTGCTTGGCCTGACGCCGAGCCGCCTTCTGGACCTTGCGTGTAAGCTTGGCGTTGAGCTCCTCCTCAGTGTACGTCTTCTGCAATAAGAAGGGAAGAAACAATGAACCACAAACAAAAAGTGCAAGCAGAAGAGTTACAGATCCAGTCCTTTAACTACATCACAAACTAGAAAAAGAAACAACCAGCTATAACAGGACCACACTAAACTCAAACGCCATCCAAATACTTATCAATCAGAGAAAAATAGATTTGCGTTAGGGGTGGGGGAAAAAATATACAGTCCATATGGTATTGATACACGGAAACCTATAAAGTACTTATATTTTATTCTATAAATTGCAAATAGGGATTAAACATTTTAGTGCTATTGTAATAAAACCAGTTGCTTTTTCAGGCTATTAGACAGTCCGGAGATTTTTTTCCTGATGAGGTGACGGTGAGCGGAGGAAGTTTTTCAAACCAAAGCTAGAAGCTTTGGAGAAATAAATCAGAAATGTTCAAACATTGCATTGTTCAAAATACCGGGAATAGTACACGAGTCCACGAGTCCACACACACCTTTGGATTCAGTTAAGTTAGATAATGTTCACTGAAGTACCAGAAAAACTGGTATACCAGTTAATACTTGGTAGGTCCCCCATGGGATCTTCGAAGGAACATTGCACAGTCCTCATGCTGATTTTTGTTGAGGCCCCAGCACTGAATTCCGACCTTACTTGAGACAGCTTGAGACAGTGTTGCACACCTATCATTGAATCGTGAAATGATTCTTGAGAGCCGGTCACCGGTCACGTTCACCCAGAGTCTTTTTACGGCCACACTGCCATCATAAGTTTGAGGTTTTGCCGGAATTCTTATAGTCACGGTACAAACATGAAATGCTCACACATGAAAATCTTTGCTTCTACCTCCGAAACGCTATGACCCATCTCATGAGCTCCAGCTATGAAACCGCTTTGAAAATCGCAAAATCGTGATAACTTGCCATTCGTACGGCAGAAACAGCTCTAGAAGCTTCCACAGATGTCTGTCACTTTATATATGTGCTGGCGGACGCACCTAATGATGTGCACAGGTGGAGTTGCCATGTATTTTGCACAGGTTCCAGTACCAGTTTTTCTGGTCCTTCAATCTAGACTATAATATAAACATCAGTTTGCTAGGTGCATGCAACATTTCTGTAGTGTCAGTCTGTCTGCATGACGGTCCCATTTTGCTGCAATAAAAATGACTGAAGTGAAATGAACAGACTGACAACTTTTATCTTCTTCCATAAAACAGATGTTGACAGGCTTTAACTCTGGAGACATAAATTGCAGGTGAAAATAGTAATAAATAGCAACATATATTATGGCATTACTCAGCATATCGCAAAATGTTTAAAATCTCAATAATATCATATTGTGAATTAGGTCTCGTGATATCATTCGGTTATTCCCACCCCTAATTTGCATATATTACACCATATCATATGGAATTTATAATTTATATCAAACATTCTGCATTACAAAAAAAAAAAAACATACTAGTGAAATGTGCATTTATTCCCTGTGTTATGAAGCATAAACAACACAGATGATCAGAGAAGTAGGAAACAGAAGGCAGGTCTGGAAAGAGGTGATGTTTGTGTGTTTGTGTCATCCATGTGGATTCAGCATCCCCTAAATCAGCCATGGAGCGAATATGAATCAGTGCAAAGTACAGTGCAGAATGCAGCGAAAGCCTTTCAGGAAAATCAGATGAATACAGACGCAGTTGCATCCTCCCGCAGTAAAGGCGCGCCAGAGATTCATGCGTATAGGAGGCTGTTAGTAATACAGTAATGATAAAGTGACACAGGTGCATGTGGATCACAGTAGACTTGAAGAGTTGAGTAACAGACTGAAGCATGCTCAGAGTGGGTGGACCGATGCGAATGGACACACTACCTTCGTGGTATATGATCTCTTGAACGCCAGTGCATGAGGAACATAAACAGACTTGTAGGGGGGATAAAAAGAAAAACACAAACAATGTAAAAAACGGAACAAGTGGTACAATCGAATGGGTTAATATTTAGTTAAAATTTAAACAATGCCAGCACACGCACACTAAAAAGAAAAAACATATACCCATGCTATAGTACATCATGTCAGGAAGATGAATGGAAATGTACACAAACTGGGGTATATTCCTAAGCAGAGGTGCCAACATCTACAGGGGCAGGGGTGGCTCAGTGCTTAAGGTGTTGGGTTACTGAATAGAAGGTTGGGGGCTCAGGCCTCAGCACCACCAAGCTGCCACTGTTGGGCCCCTGAGCAAGGCCCTTAACCCTCAACTGCTCAGTTGTATAAATGAGATAAATCTAAGTCACTCTGGATAAGGGTGTCTGCCAAATGCCATAAATGTAAATGTAAAATCTACCCCCAGGTCAGAGCATTTGCAATTTTTGACCGATGAGTCAGGTGAAGACTTTTCAGCTGCCTTTTATTAAAGCAGCAGTCAAATTTAGTGATGAGGATGGGGAATAGGAAAGACCAGCATTTGCTTGATTCTTGGTCTTGTGAGCCAATAGAAACCAAGTCAGAGTAAATGTGTTTTTTTTTATGTTTTTTTTTTTGAGAAACAAAAAAAAAACAACTTTTGCAAAGATGTATGCTACAATTTTTGGGGTTAAATTCTGCACGCTTGAATTGAAGTTTAATCCCAAACCCAAGTGTTATAATTTGTCTCGCAGAACAAAACACTCCAGAATTTTACAGCAGGGCTTGCAAATGATTGTGTGCAGATGCTTAATTGTGGCACTTTGTACATTTTGTGTACAATAAAAACTAAATTATGACGCTTAGCTCTATCACAGGTAGCAATCACAGCACTAAGACTCAAACAGGAAGCCTCATTCAGCATCTAAACAACTCTCATTATATTAAGTTTTGCTTATTAATCTAGTATATCCTCATATAAAAACTGCTAGATCATAAACTGCTACAGAAAATCAATCTAATGTCCTGGGTTGCTTGACAATCACGTTAGCATTTAAGGTAATGGATTTCTAATTTTGTTGCAGTCAACAGTGACAGAAATCCATTAGCTTCAAATACAGTTACTGCTTCCTGCTTCTATAGTTTCTGCCATATCTTTCTTTCTTTTCATTATTGGCATCTCTTTGATCCTCCTTTTGTTCCCTTTATCATTTGTGCTTGCCTGGCACCTTTCATTCCTCTCCCTTTATTGCATTGCCTTTCATTTTCCTGCTCTTTCTACTTTTTCTGCTTCTTCGCATGTTTTCAAGACAGACACTAGCTCAAACAAGTCCACGAAAGGCAAGCTACTTAAATCCGTGTGAGAAAAGCAAGCCTTATAATTAATAAGTGACTTACATCCACCTTGGACTTCTGAGAAGATCTTTCCAGAACATCATCACAGGACAGATCTGAGTCCTCGGAGAAGCTCAGGTGTCTTCTCAAATGCAAATCTAACACAAGAAGAAACAGAAGTGCATGATGGTATTGAAAAACATAAGGTCTTGAAGGTTTGGTGTAACCCTACACAAACTGACAAAACTTCTAAACCACTCACCCGAGGACCCTGCTACAGGAGATCCTTTCTTCTTTCCTGAGTCCACTGTTGTCGAGCTAGAGGGTGTGCTCGGAGAAGACTTGCCATCTTTCTTCTTCTTGTCTTTCTTGTAACCGGAAAATACAGCTTTCCACAAGGACTTGTGCTTGGGCGGGGTCTCTTCAGTACCAGAGTGTCTACTATCATTTTTTGCCTTTTTCTCTTTCTTGTTCTTCCGGGGAGAGAAAAGGGAGCTACGTTTTTTACTCTTGCCTCCCGTGGAACTCTCGGATGAGGTGACAGAACTGTCTGCGCTCTTATTTAAAGGTGGGGTAATGAATCGCTCAGGAAGCACCTCTACTTGTTTTTTGCTCTCCAAGGCCTTCACAACTGAAGACTTTGGAGAACTTGGACGCTTCTTGTTTTTAACAGCTACATCTGAAACGTTCCAAGCCACTTTGGCAACAGCGCCCTTACTTTGTTCAGCTTCTTTCATTTTATTAATCTGTTTGGCCATGGCATCTTTAAGAGCCTGACTCTTCACAGATTTCTCCCGCTCCCTCATTCGCTCTTCAGCAATCTCCTTGGCTTCAGGAGAAAACTGCTGGGGACCTTTCACAGATCTGGAAACAAGACCTCCATGGACGTTGGGTTTTCCATTCTCCATAGCCAATGCGAGGTAGAGGGGAGGCTTGTCCCTGTTTGCTCTGCTGGTGGGTGGGGTGTAAAACCTATCCTGCATGCTGGTGTCAGGGGTACGATCGTCATATGTGTCCTCCACATCATCAGCAAATGGAATCTCATCTACACACTCTGCAAAGGATTTCCTCATTACTTCTTGGCGTGGTTTATTGGGCTCCTTTATCCTCATCACCACTGGAGGGTTGGTTCTGGGAGCGGCTACTGGAACAGTCTCAAATTTGTCCTGATTTGGACCAGTAGGAGACTTAGCTTTGGCAGGCACCTTTTCCACTTCAGGTTCAGCTGTAGGTGTAGACAGCTTCTCCCAAGACACTTGAGGCTTTTTCTTTGTGAGAGTTGCTGGCTCCTCATTTGGTGGAGGTGGTGGAGGACTGGAAGGAGGCGTGAGCATGGTAGAGTCAGAGTTGTTAATGCTGTCACAGGTAGGCGTCTGACTTGTCGTGTTGCTATCGTTCAAGCCCAGACCCGAGCTACTGCTCAGATCCTTCCTCTCTGAGCTACTGCTTTTGGGTTCTACAGGGGAGATTACCTGACCCTCAACAGTAATATTGAGTCTATGGATGACCGTGCGGCCTGTGAATGCTGGCTTCTCTGATATGGCCTCTGATATCTGGGGTTTAGACAAGACAGGATCTGGGGTAGGGGTTTTAATGATGCTCTTCTCTATAGCTTTGCTCCTATCCAGTGGGATGAGCCCTAAACTCCTCCGAATCTCAGCACTCTTCAGCCAGAACTCTTCAATGATGTCAGTCTTCTTGACTGGCGTCTCCACTGTCGAATCCTTCGCATTCAGAGATTCGGTAGTTGTCCTCTCTGAGACAGGTTTTGTCAGAGGAGTGGAAGTAACAGCAGGGACTGGCTGAGTCCTCACAGGAGAGCCTGAGGAGAGAGGTGTAGAGGGCTCCTGGCATGGTAGGGGCTGAGCACAGATTGGGGATAAGGGGTTGGCTGAAGGTGAACAGGCACAAGACTCAACCTGGACAGGAGATTTGGGGGTGACCGTATCTGGTAAAGGGCCTGGCTGGGAGCGGATAGGAGATGCCAATGGAACAGGAGTAGCTGGTGTCTTAACCTCAGGTGATAATGGGACCTCTGTTTTGGCATTATCAGGCAAAAAGGGCTCAGGAAAAAAGCGTGTGCCGGGAGATTTAATCAGCACTGGAGTCAACTTTTCTTTGATCTGGAGGTAAAAATGTAGATAAACCAAGTGAAACATGGGGCAGTGTTGAAAACTAAGATGAAGACAAAACACAGCCAAATAATGGTACCTCTTCAGCAGGTGTACTTGGCTTTGGGATTGGAGTGAGAATAACATCTACGATGATTTCCTTTGGACTAACAGACACCAGTTCTTTATGCTCTGAAAGAATAAAGCAAATAGAGATTTGGGTGTCTTTTTCCTTAAGAGTTAATACGATACAGAATATAATTGTTAATATTAATGTACTACAAACAAACAAAAAAAGCACACTTCCGAGTTTACACCAAATCATACCAATTTTGGAAACCGGCTCTAGGCTTTCTGGCTTCCCAGTGTCTACTGGAAGAGGCTCAAAATCGTCAAGATGTTGCGAGCGAGCTTCAGCTTCTGCATCTGAAGGAATGTCCTCTGTGCACAGAAAACATGTATCTGCTGTCATTCTCAGTGTACATGCATTATATCACACATAGGAAAAGCAAACACAGATCATCATTGTGACAAACCTTCATCCTGCTCAGTGCCAGGCTCAATGTCTGGGCTTCCTGCTTCAGCCTCAGGCTCTTCCTCATCATCTACACAGGGCTCTGTGCCAGAGAGAGGCAGAAAACAAACAGAGGAATAAAATTATGAGTTAGATGAGTGTTAAACAGCCACCAGCTCAAAGGCCTGCCTGGATGAAACATCAATGTAACCTTTATATACATAGGTGGTAATTTAAATGTAATGGAAATAATAAAACCGGTAGGCATGCACAACACAACATTAAAATCAAATACCTCTAAAAAAGAAAAGAAAAAGAATTATGTTCTGTGTAATGTCACCCATGCCACAATGATTAATGCTTAGCTTTGGCACATGCTGCTATCCATTTACACATATAGGCAAATGGATAAGGCTCGGTTTCAGCAGCTATGGAGCAGATGTTCATGAAAACTGAACTCCCACCCCAAATCAAATCAAATGAATGAATCAAACAAATGTTGTTCCCAATATGAGAATGACAATATCCAGAAAATGGCCAGTTTGTAGAGATTAAAATGAGTATCAGAGTATATAAGCTGTACAAATACTGACTGCTTGGCTTGTTTTTAAAGAAAATGAAGACCTTTAAGGTCCATCTTCAAGTACTTTTTTTAACTTTGTGCTGATTGACAAACCCCACTATAACAGTTAACAGCGTCAATATTTAGGACAGTAAGCAGCCGAGGATAGATATTATACAGCAGGCTTCCTGGTTAAAAAAAGGCTCTTACAAATGGCTTCTGCATGCAGAGTTAAATGTGAGCTTCGCCATGCAGCTGGTGTATTCCACCTGGGTGTGAATACATCTGTGTCACATGCTGTGCTCTGCTGCGTGTGTGTATACAGAGAGGTATAGAGCGAGAGCTGCTGCTTTGGTTTTGGCACTACCTCCAGACATGGAGTCCAGCCAGGCCCGGACAGCCTCGTGCCGCACTGATTTGTGGGAGGGGACTAAAACAATGAAATGAAAAGATACATGAACAAAAAAAAAAAAACAAGATATGAACAACACAAGAAATGAATGGTAAAACTGGGACATGGAGAAGAATGCTGCCTATTCTGGATGCACCACAACGAACATCGTTGAAGTGGAGGAAGATCAGGGAGGATGATGGATACAAAGCAAATCAACAAAACTATGACATCCACATAATGACAAAAACTGAAAAAACAACAACAACAACATAAAGTAAGATGTATACAGAACCCACTGCTCAGGAAATATGAAGTGGTATGGATGACATGAAGTACAGAAAATGGCACACTCTTTCTTAAACACACAGACGATTATGGCCCCCGAGCGAACTGCAGCAGCCAGGCAGTCCTCCAGACTGGGTTACCTGTGCAGGAGACAGGCTGGGTGTTCTGCGTGAGCAGTGAAGGAAGAGAGCCTGAATCTGAGCACTCCTCCTTTTCTCCTTCCATCCGGGAGAGCACAGGGTCCACCGGCTGCAGGGTTTGTTGAATTTGCAGGTTCCTGGCTGTTGGGTGCCATGATTTGAAATTTCATACGGGATATGGGAAGTGTGATAATGAAAACAGGAGGAGGAGAAAGTCACCAAGGACACCGGGTGAAAATCACATCCAACATAAGTAGTAACAAAGGCAGGATCAGGAGGGATAAATGGAAACAGTGAAGAGAGAAAGAGAAAAGAAAGACAAGACTTTAGAGAACAGTTTTAGTTTAGTAAATAATACAGCTTCAAAAATAGTACACGCATGCATTAATGCCCAAGGCTCCAGACTAACACTAAGGGACACTACAATCAAAATACTGCACAGGATGAGGTTAAATGTTTTGGCTTTGTTTTCAGGATTAGAAAATGTGTTGCTAACAAAGACTCAACGGTGACAGCAGTTAGTTATTAGCTCATGGTTATAAATAAGGCGCATTATTTTTAATAAGTGTTTGTTTTGCTTCACATTATCGCTACACTTTTCACTCCTGACTAGATACCCGTTGCAATTTGGCAAAATAAATTAACGCTTTAGTATCCAGTTGTCTTTTAATTTGTTTAATCACTTAATGTGCTGACTAGATTCCCCAGCAAACATTCTGTTAATTTAACTGGTGACTCGGCTCTACTACCTGCTTCTATAGGCTAGTAATGATTACTTACAGGGGTTAGACAATGAAACTGAAACACCTGTCATTTTAGTGTGGGAGGTTTCATGGCTAAATTGGACCAGC
>JAOVYV010000035.1:27891692-27903888 GCA_025674545.1 Hassar affinis | reverse complement strand
GCTGGTCCAATTTAGCCATGAAACCCCCCACACTAAAATGACAGGTGTTTCAGTTTCATTGTCTAACCCCTGTATATTCTGTTAAAATCCGTAAAATCCAAATTAACACTGCAAAACACCCATTCCTGACAGTGTTAGACGTTTCAGTATTGACAGAGCTACTAACACAACTGCATGACAGAATTTTATTCATTAGCGGAAGCATCATGCATGTTTGCTTTAGTCGTCCCCCAGAGTTACCTTGGAACTGCTTCTCAAGCAGAGGCTCTAGGGTAAAAATAATAAGGTGTTACGTTGCAAAAATCGGAGCTGAGACTGTCCAGTTAACTCGAATACACACAATAATATCAATAAAAATATCATATATGCACACCGTTCCTGGTGAGTTTGGAAGAGTTGACCACGTTCTCCATGTCGATGCGGATTTCCCTGGTCTCCCCGGTGTCTATGAGATGCCGTACCTTAACATGATGGGAGAACACAACGTAAGACTTTGTTCTCATTTTGACACTGCAGTGATGCATGCTTTTTCCTGAACCACACGTACACAAAAGCGACATGTACGAGCAGTCTCACCTGATTTGGCCGGAGCAGGTGGAGACTGATGTTGGGGTAGCGTGTTGTAGGATCCACCGTGTACTGACTGTAGTTCTTACTCACGTTCTCTGGAGTGGTTTGTGGGAGCAGACGATATATACTCTCCCTAAGAGCCACAATTATGGTTACAATAGCACAGGACACGAGGTCAATCCCATTAAACACAGACCATTAGTGACTCAGGATTTTACCCAGGAGATGTAATGAGGGCATTTTAAAGCTCTTAGGGCCGAAAACAAACAACTAGCGGAGTACGTGTTTTACAAGCTCGTGATGGAGACATGCTCGAGGCATTAAAGAGTATTGTAAATTTCACAGATTGCTTTGTTATGGAGCTCTTCTAAGGTAAACATGACATTAAACAGTTACAGGTTCTTTATATAAGACATTTATATATAGCATCACAAAAAAAGTTACACAAACCACCCAAGATACCTAGAAAAACTTTATAAAAAATAAAGAAAGAAAGAATTGCAGAAATGCAAAAAAAAAAAAAAAAAAAAGCAGAACCAGAACCAGCACAAAAAAGGATCTTGGGGTTTAGTTATAGTTTATTTTCCATCTGAGAGATTGGAAAATTGGCAGAATGACGATGCTATTGATGAAAAGAAATATGGCACTGAATATTATTAATGCACTAAAAACCTCTGAAGTCTAATCACATATAAAAATGGTTGAAACCCATCCAAAAAAAGGATTTCTGTTAAAAAAGTTATACTTCATGCAGGTTCAGTTTTGGAGAGGTTCAATTTCAGGGTTGTTTTTGTTTTTAGTATATGCCAGTGTTTATGGTGCAACATGCTGCACAGTGTCTGGTGTAATCAGCGATATACAGCACTGCTAACCACAGGAGCGAGAAGTTTTTGACTTCTCGGTAAGGGGAATGTTAGAGGTTAGGAGTTACATCATTTCCAATCTCACTGTGTTTGAGCTTAGGAAAAAACACAGACACATCCATATAGAAGTGTGTCTTTTTTTGTTTACTTGGCCCAAACAACAAAAAGTCCTGATCTAGGAATAATCTAGTCAGATGCATTTACCTTCTTAAAACCAGAAAGTGCCCTGCCAGTGTTAGAGATTGATTGAATCTGCATTACCATGTTGATTGCTCTAAAGTAGATAATATTATTCAAATCTCTTTCAAATGTACAAGTTGTACTTGATTTACTGCTGATGATATGAACAGTCATGGTGATATGACATCATATGCTGACTTCTGGATCGAGTTGCTTTATGAATTCTGAGACACATTTTCTTTGAATTTTCCTTAGTTGGAAATTTCATGTTACGAGCTTGAGTTGATGCAGCGTTAGTTCCTATTGGTGCCAGTTTTACCTTTGGTACTGAATCCTGGGCAATGGGAAAAGCCTAGATTCATATTCCTGGTGCTAAAGGTTCTTGTACTTTGTGCAACACAAATTCTAATGCAGTAGAATGAGTGCCTCACCTCTCTGCCAGCACCTCGAGGGCAGATGCACCCTGTGCCCAGCTTCTCACCATCCATGCGGAATCCATGGCCGCCAGGAAGCCTCGTGCAATGCCCGTCCCCATTGGCCAGAACGGCTGCACAAAACATGTTTTATCTCTCTTAACATCAATATGATACATTGCAGTAATACATGAGACTAGAAAATAAGTTCTCATACGTTATACAAAATACATTTTCAGGGCTCTAGACTAATTTTTACCACTGGTTACCCAGGTGCTACTTACCATCTCAGGTACTTTTCATAATGTGTACAAGCTGGCTTTGTATTGATGTAAAGATTGGCATTGACTAAAAGCTTGAAATTTGCAAAACATTTGAAGCTGAACATTGTTTCCAACAAGCATACGCTTAACAGGAAACATTAGGAACTATTGTGAACAAAGCTAGTATTGCCTTAGGTGTCTTGTTATTACTGCTGAGCAACTGCCTCTCTGAAGACATGTAAACTCAACCAAAAAAATAGGTTCATTACAAGCTACTAGCTACTCAGTTTAGGTGGACCAGGTCTTATAGTCAGGCCTGTTGGAATGTATATATTTTTTTCTTCCATGGCGCAGTCTCTGTGCTTGTAATCTACCTGCTAGCTCGCATTCTCGCCATCATCTGAGTCTTGATCTCTTGATGGTCCTTTCTCTGTTTCCTCTCCTTCATTCTGTTTTTTTAAAGCAATCGGCTATGGGTCGCTTCATATTCATGCTTTAACATTGGATTCGGGTGTTTAATCATCTATGTGCTATGCGTGTGTACATAGCTGATGAACGCGTAGACAGGGAAAGAGCTGGTAGGGAGGGGAGTAACGAATCTGATTGGCTAATGGAGTACATGTGCCAGAGATGTACCAAAACACACAGAACTTCATGTACTCGCAAAAATGTCAAATAAGGATCGCATTTGTGACCATTTTGGTCGCAGTCCAGAGCCCTGCATTTTGTCCCATTGTTCCTTTTCTCTCACCTCCAGTAGGCTGTCTCCAACCAGAGCTACGAGCAGCTGGTGGCCGTTGCGTTGATGCACCAGCGCAGCATTTTCCGAGGCGTACATGCACGTGAAGTCAAACATGGCCACATCAGGCTGCCCGTAATGGTTGATGGCAAAGTCCAGCTTTGGCAGCTGGTGATTGGTGGAGAAGTCAGCTGCTTCTCTGGCGTAGGACAGCAAAGCAGCTTGGTCCACATTAGACCTTGACAGAAGCATCTCTGTGTCGACATAATCCTAAAGTACAGACAGGAAAACACAATATCAAAAGCAAGTCTCCACAATGTTACAGTGCAAGCCAGTCAGCTGTGAAGCATCAGCTCTCGTTTACAAGGCCAGTGTACCCGCTGAATCAAATGAACCCAGTCTGTGTTAAACTCAGCGTTCCCTGGATTGAGATGAACAGAACATATAAATCAGCAGTGAGAGGCTTTAGGAGGAGCTATGTAGGACTCGTGACTGAATTATTTCTCTCTGATTCATGCAGCTATTACTGGTTTTGCTCAGCTGACAACAGCACCATCCACATCACTTAAGGGCCATTTCTTCTTTAGATTTTTCCATCTGTTTAAACAGACAGTTTCCTAGACATTGGACTTTCAGTGACCTTCACTGTGTTCCTGGGCTGTCACATCTCTGTGTGCATGGTAATTATGTTACCATTATATTAACATAGAACCTTTCACCCTGATCATTACACATGAAACAAAATCATTCATTGTACACCAAATACTAAAGTAGCAGAGAGGCTGAGAAATGGACAGAGAGTTGCTTAACATAATGATTATTGTACAAAGACAATATTAACAGAGACATGGGGTATCTCCATGATCACTCACGTGCAGAATGACTCCCTTGTCCAGCAGACTCTGCTTCTTGGCAGTCATAACGAAGTAGTGCGTGTCATCCTTATAGTAGACAATGTTTTCCAGATCAATTCCTGCGCAGGCAAATGAACCAAGAGTCAGAAAATAGGTTGAGTGAGAAAAAGAGAGAGACGTGCACTGTTGATAAGCATGTAAGCATATAAAAAAAGGAGAAAGTACATCATTAGATTCCCCCCTTGCAGACATAATGATAGCCCATTAGGAAAACCAAACCAGTCGCTCACACATACATTGTATGATAGACTGAAACCAACAGTAGCGATTACACGACTGGCGAAACAAAAGCAAAGGATTTTTAGCCACTGCCAACTCAGCACAAAGCTTTCAGCGCCAGGACAGGGGCAGACAAGCAGGCAACTGCTAACCACACTGATGAACAACCTCAGTGCATAATTCCACCCTGGATTCCCTTCAGCTTTCTAGTCCTGTCTGGCCTGTACGCATTCAAAATATCTATTAAAGCTTTTCATTAAACAAAGGCTTTTTTTTCCTAACATGGCTCAATGTGTCTAATGAACAAATAATTTTGTACAAATCATATTTATATTACATTAGATTTATATTATATGATGTCTATATTAAAGTAACATGGTGGAATAAAAGATTGATGGACAGATTAAAGGTAGAGCTATTTTTGTCATGAATACACAATGCATACTGCAAAGCATTCTCAGAATGGATGCGGTATTTCATAATTTTATTTCATATAATTTATAGTCTGCAAGTAAAAAGGAAGCACCAAATTATCTGGAAGAACGATCAGATGTCACTGCAGCTGCAGCTGTTTTTGGTCAAAATTGTTTTTCTTTCCTGCTTATAACATGAAATCTGACATTTAAAAAAACTCTAAATGTATTTCAGCAAAATAAAGCGTTTTTTTTTTTTTATTTTAACCTTTAGTTCAATTCAATTTTATTCATATATGGACAATATCACAAAGCAGCTATACAGATCTCTGGATAGAGATTTAGATTTATACCCAATGAGCAAGCCAGAGGGGACAGCAGCAAGGAAACACTCTGAGACGACATGAGGAAGGCACGTGGCTTTAAACGGCCTCTTACGAGATTGGATCCCGTGTGGACACACAAGACACGTCACCGTTTACAGCTGTGGATGTTATGTATTTCCAAGATGTCCAGCTGACCACTTGTGTGATTTCGTTACTGGCTGCAGGTCAAAGGGCCCCATGCACAGTTATTACATAAGACTCTGTCACAAGACAAGTGCCAGTTTTGTTAAGCATGGTCTAGCTAAAACAATCTTTCAAGAAGTAATATAAAAGTACAGGCTATTGGCAAAGCAGTCATTTGGGACTTGCAAAAAAAAAGCACAGGACTTTTCAAAAGTTGATGCCGTATTTTCCTGCTAGGTCCTTGTCAGGGACGCATCAGGACACACTAGCATTTACACTACAAAAGACATGTGGTCCTAGACCACCACCTGATTGGATCACAATGGGTCTTGGTGGCTGTTTTCACTTGCATTTAGCGCTGTTCACTCGTGATCCAATGACCCAAGACACATTTCAAGACCAGTGTAAACAGGGCTGAAGAAACCTTGAGGTGAACTAAACTCAAAAGGAAATTCATCCTCTTCTGGGTGACAACAATGAGCAATTACTCATCCACTCATCCACACAACTTGCTAATTTGTAGAGTCAAGCTGTGCCATGTTCCTGCAAATACCAGTCTGGGTTAAGAGTCAGTTTAATAAATGCAGCAGTGAGCACAGTCAGGCTGCCTAAAGATGTCTAAAACCTCACTAGAAAAGTGTGATCTCATGAGTGTCATGCTTTGATCAAGCTGTTAGATAGCAAGCTGCCATAGATAAATGGCCATAAGCCTAATCAGCTCAGGTTTTTAATCAAATACCAGCCATCAAAATGCCTGTGATGCAAAGTGATACAAGCTTCCTTATGGTTGAGAAATACTGTATGTCAAGTTTAGGAAAAGCCAGTTTTCAGAACTATATCCTGTATTGTAGAAAAGGCTAAAAAATGACCACATGAAGAGTTTTCCTAAGCAGCCACATTCAAGAAAAGGACTTTGGGTTTAAGGGGGAAAGCAAGCTGAGTCAGTGTTGTCTTTAATCTCTTTACTCATTAAGCCAAATCCCAAAGTTCTGCAAAAAACTTGCCCATACCAGTGGCTTCCCTTAGATCCTGAAAGAACTTCTGGTTGAAGATGAAGGCCACCCCACTGATCTCCTCCACTTTGGCCTCTGCTGTAGTGTTACGGTTTATAAAGTTGGCCGTGATTGCGATGGCCAGCTTGCCCCTGAACTCTTTCCTTCTGAATCCTGGAAAGCAAAAAAGCAATAACAGTGAGGAGTACACGGTAGCTGCATGGTCAGATTCAGACTCAGCAGCAGTTCCACAAAGCCTCTTTACTTCTACAATGCTTATTTTAGAGGATTGAACATTGGAGAGACACTGAGGTAAAATTGCTCCTACTGAGAGCCTCTTGTTAACAATATTAAGATAGGAAAGTACCTCTGAACCAGAGCCAAGAGCCACTGTGGCATTTAATCATCATCAAGATTGTGATCATTGCCAAATGGCAAAACCAGCTAAATATGTGAGAAAAAGACCCAGATCTACTGAAAGCTTTTTTCCCATTATTTTAACAGCATAATCATTAGTATAATGACCATGTACATATTCAGCAGATTAGCAGCAAATCTGTGCGATTACGCACAGAGGCTCAGCTAATATGATCTTGAACCATATTAAGACCAAAATGAGAAAGGAAGCTTACAGAGAATTGCTTAGTTTACCTGACAAAGTGTTTCTCCTCCCATCTGCCCCGATAATGACTTCAAACTCCAGCTCACTAACAGGGTGCGTTTTAGGATGCACTTCAGCTCTCCAGCCTATCCCTGAAGACAACACATTGCACAGTTTGGGAAATGGTGGCACCGCCTTTAAGTCACAAGCTGTGAAGTCTGTAATGTCTCAATAAAGCGCATCACCGTGGCATGTTAATTTAATAAGGAACATGTGGAATGTCCATCATTGTGGAATAGAAAATTAAAAAGGCCATCTTACTCTCATTCTCTTGGTCTTCTGGTGGCTCAATGAGGCCTTTGAACTCCACATTGACATGGATCTCGATACCCAAGAGCAGAGCCACTTTCAGCAGCATCAATTGCAGCTGCCGAATACCTGTGGAGAGCAATACCAAAAAGCATAAACATCAAAGCATCGGTACAGACCCAACTCGCTACTTTTTTCCAGAAGTCGCTGAGTGTGTCTAAAACTACTCACTGATATGGTCTATGGAGCCGGCACAGAATTTCCCGTAGAACTTTTTGGCGCCGAGGCCCCGCAGGTCCTGGATGGTGAAAGGCCACAGGTGGAGGACATTGTTGCGAGAGAAAGCATCTCTCTTTTCTAACAGGACCACCTTGGCTCCCAGAAAGGCAAGTTCTATAGCTGTGCGCAAGCCACATGGTCCTGCTCCGATAATCAGACACTGCAGAAACACGCACAAATGTACACCAGAGAAACATGAGCTTTTGGGGTCTGGAGAATAATTCTACATTCACACTAGGAACTGATGGATGGATCACTTTATTAATCCCAGAAGGAAATTGGTGTATTAGAGCAGCACAAAGTACCGTAAAAGTATAATTATCAATAAACAAGACCAAAGCATTACCGTATTACCAAAGTATTAACATACATTATTGCAGATTCAGAGTAGAGGTAAAAATTTATAATAAGAATATAATAAAAATACAATGAAAAGGTTATTATATATAGATAATATAGATGCGCAATATGTATAGATGTATAGATAAAGTGGCAGTTCATAGTGATATGAGTAGGGAGATGCAATAATGTTCAGCAGTGCTATCCTGAACATTGATGGAGATTTGTTCTGAGCAGTTGAGGGTTAAGGGCCTTGCTCAACACCTTAACCATTGAGCCACCCCTGCCAGCATGACAGTCGTTGGTACAAATGATCTCCTGTACTGTTCCTTGATGCAACAACATTGAATGGGTCTGTTGCTCAAAGTGCTCCGCTGTCTGTCCAGCAGGTCATGAAGGGGGTGTGATGTGTTGTCCAGAATAGCAGTAAGTTTATTAAGTGATGTCCTTTCAACCATCACCTCAAAACTATCCACTGAGTAGCCATAAACTGAGCCAGTCTTCTCGATCAGTTTGTTAAGCCTTTTTGCATCTCCCCTACTGATGCTGCTTCCCTAACATACTGCTGCATAGCAAAGATAGCAACAACAACAGACTAGTAGAAGATCGTCAACATCTTGTTGCACATATTAAAGGACCTGAGCCTGCACATCCCCTTCCTGTATACAATCTCTGTGGTGGCCCTCCAGTCCAGTTTGTTGTCAAGCAGGACGCCCAGGTATTTGTAGTTATCTACTAGTTCAATGTTCTGACCCATGATGGTAACAGGGCTGATCGTGGTCCTCTTCCTCCTAAAGTCAACTACCATCTCCTTGGTCATGGTGACATTGCAGGTGGTTCCTTGCACACCAGCTATGTTCACAAGCTCTCTGTATTCTCCTTCCTGTCCATCCCTGATGCATCCAACCACCACAGAGTTATCAGAAGATTCCTGAAGGTGGCAGAGGTCCAACCTGTACTGGAAGTCAGTGCTGTAAGGAATGAAGAGGAATGGGGAGGGTACAGTTCCTTGTGGTTCTCCAATGCTGCTGATCAAATAATCTGATTGGCAGGTTCCCAGTTGGACATGCTGGGCTCTTCCAGATAGGTAGTCCAAGACCAAGGCGAGCATGAACTTGTTTACCTGTGTTCTATCCATCTTCTCCCCCAGCATGTCACATTCTCACTGTGGTGTTGGTCTGGTCCAAATGGGAGTATTCCTTCTGCAGTAAATAGATGATAGCATTATCCACGCCTACCTGCTGCTGATAAGCAAAATGCAGGGAGTCTAGCAAAGGGCTGACCTGAGGTCTGAGACACAACAAAACGAGCCTTTCCAGGAACTTCATGATGTGGGATGTGAGGCCTACAGTCATTGAAAGAGGAGGTAGATGACTTCTTTGGAACAGGAACCAGGCAGGATGTTTTCCACAGAGTGATGCTGAAGAATCTGACATAGCTGATTGGCACAAACCCTCAGAACCCTCGGAGTGAATTCAACTCTCCGGGGGTGGGGGGGGTGGGTTATATGGGTGCTCGGACAATGGCCATGGAGTGAGGGGGTGTGCATAGGAATGTGTAAGAAATGGAGGTGGTGATGGGGTCAGAGGGTGTTGCTGCTGATGAGGGGGGGGGGGTCATGTTGAACCTGTTAAAGAATACACTCAGCACAGAGACTTCTTCTTGATAAATCAGTTGTTTCACTGGTAGCTTGTCTATTGTTAGCAATGTAGCAACTGTTTAAATGGGATCAATTTGCAAGCAGGGATTGCAGGACTGCCCATTTTAAATAGTCGGCCACTAATGAAAAGTTTACTCTAGTCAAATTTTCCATAGTAAAGAAAGTTGCTTTAGGACACTGTTTTATTTGTGCATTTATGTCACACTATTTATGACAAAATTAAATAAATCAGTGCAATGAATGTGCAAAAATAATAAATCTGTGTATCATATTGTACTAATCAAGGAAGTACTAAGAAACTAGTTTAGGCAAGCTAAAGGCTAAGCTGAAATCTCTGCAGCCTACCAGCTCTCCTACAGCTCATAATGATGGATGAAGGATGCAACATCTACAGCAACATCTGGGAGGTTTTTCTGCCATGTTCTGCCAAATTCGGGCTGAATAGCATCCAAAAGCCAGTTTGGACTGGAGCTGGAGATGGATAGTGTAATCCTACGGCTTCAAAAGTACTCTTTCACACAGTTCTGAGTACAACAGAGCTCAGCATGCCATCATGCAAGATTTTCATTTTCTTTTCAGTGACAACGAAAATAGCCTCTCCACTTCATGCAAAGGGATATGAAAACATTAATGGCAAAAGAAATTTAAAAAAAGGCTTTTCTCAGAACAGACTTGTGCAGTGGTCTCTAACAAAGTATATTTAGCCTGATTGTTTACCATCTGCCTGGTTCTCCTTACTGTCCATACTGCCCAACCAGTCAACAGCTCTGTGCAACCTCAAAATGTACCACATATTATAGGATTGGCCCAAACAATCATTCAAGCCAATCACATTTTTATCTCTTTACTGCATCCTACCTAATTTGCATTAAACAAAGAAAACTGACTCAAATAATGCCTTGGTCTTATAAAATTCATATCATACCTTAGAGTTGGCACAAGCTCTGCCTTTCTTGTACTCCTTGTGGCTGGCACGTTTGTCTAGCTTGGCCCAGAGTGCTTTCGCCTTCCAGTAGTTGAGCTTGGACTTGAGCTTGTGGTAGAAGACACGATATTCACTGGGCTTGAGCTCAAGGAAGTCACATAGCTCCTGAAAGGCTTTAAGTGTCCCCTTACAGGTGGTGGCCTGAACAAAGCGGTCAAAGAGAGCGTGTGACTGATTGACCCCCTCTCCCGCTGCACCGACACCTCCATCTCCCATGGTCCCTCGTCCCAAATAGGGGACTGTGGGACTTCTCCAGACCTGCTTAGTCGGGGTCTGGTTCAACTCCGCACTTCAGACATTTTCATCCTGAAAAAGGAATTGAAAAAATCAAGGTCTATTCTTATCCACAAGGCACCTGATGAAGGAGGAACTTATCATAAGGGAATATTGTTTCCTTAAGTCACAAGAAAAAAGAAATTAGGAATTGTTCCAGCACCGATTTAGATTTTTTTTTTAAAGGACAGGAAACATAAATTGACAGAGTAAGTGCTATGAAAAAACTGTTATTTATTTAGAAATCTATTAAGATCCTTCACTCTGACAGGAAGCATACCACAAATGGTGTATAATCAAAATCAGAGTCCACTGAACAATAACAGGTAATTCAGAGTTCAAGATATTTCCATTGTAATTCATCGATTTATTTACCTTTCTTCTGAACTTCAAAGGAAGAGTATAATTTTACATCATGCTTCTTAAAAAGCATTTATAGTCTCACGAGTCCTGCACTATACAGCCATAATTTCACCACATCTCGGAAGATTGTGAGATAAAATCAAGAGTCCAAGACAGCAAAACCGGCTGTATTCTCTGGCGGGGTAGATGGATTTAACCCTGGCAATCAGAGTGGAACTAGCCAATCTTATGTATGAGGAAGAGTGTTCAGTTGCCCTTTGATGTAGCATGAGGCTTGAAAGAAATTTAATCCGTGTTATCCATGCTGCTCCGAGCCATATTTTTGGATATACTGGATTCACATGTTTTTAAGTGAGTATCTCCACCAACAGCCTGGGAATCACATTTGCAAATGGGCGCCGTTTGTTTTTATTTCTCCCGAGCCATGGATGTGCTTCAGCATTATGTCGAAGCTACAGAAAACGTCTGGGAAATACTCTGTTGTTGACTACATGTCAAAACTCATCAGCTCCCAGCTTCAGAGGACAGAAAAGCAGAGTGGATACATTTTATTTTTGATGGCAAAGTCCCAGCTAGAGTCAAATGCAAATATCTCTTACTGCGTGCTAAAAACTTTGAGCCTGATTGCTTCTGCAGCTCAGGTCAGTACAACACAGGACCTAAAAGAGGAATGACTATCAGCTGTCTATCACAAAACTGAAGGTGAGGGAAATGGAAGTATTTAAAATAATTGTGCTATGTGTTTCTTTTGCCATTTAGCACTAACTAGTGTCAACAGCCGAGTACATATATTAGACACAATTCCAGAAAGTTATTGCTGTTACATGCTGCAGAAACCACAATGTCTCTAGTGCTATTAGTTTGTTAAATGAGTGTCTGTTAGAAGAACAAAAGAGAACCTTAGCATCGCTCTCAAATAACGTGAGAGTAAAATGAACTCTTGAACTTTGCGTGCAGGCTTCTAGACTGGAAAGATTAGCAAGTTGCAAGTTCAATGCAGCTCGTCAACAATGTTTTTTCTTGCTTTGGCAAATTTTATTGCTCCCTTGTAAATCTCTAGGTAATGGTTACAGATGTGCGGGTACCTCCACAATACAGAAACACAATAAATACACACTCGAGTCGCCAGCTGTGGGTTATCTGCGGCACGGCCAGCAGGACCGTATGAGCCAATAGACAGACATGGAAAAAGAAATGTTAATTGCTAAATCTAACCATTCAGAAACTGTTGTATCTTTGATTCTCAGACTTGTTCAAACTACATGTTTGCTATTTCGCTCATTTCTCCCAGGCTAAAATTGGTGCGTCTGCC
>JAOVYV010000035.1:27782346-27793730 GCA_025674545.1 Hassar affinis | reverse complement strand
GGTCCCAACCCCATTGATAAAGCAAGTAATTCCTCTAATTAACCCTGATAAGGCACACCTGAAAACCATTTCAGGTGGCTACCTCTTGAAGCTCATTGAGAGAAAGAGTAATATAAATATAAGAAAATTTAAATATGGTTACATTGATGTAACATTTTGTATTTTGAATTATGATACAAAGAAATAGAAGATTAAGTCAAAAAGATTTTTTAATGTCATTATCCTATCCTCTTTTAAAAAATAATATCTGACATTAGAACAAAACCATCTCAAATTTGAAGTTAATAAAATGTATAGAAATAAGGTTATTCATCTAAGAAATATTAAGCTAAAATCACAGATTTTGTGGGCAATAAAAATATCTAGGCTGGATATAGTAACTCATTATTTCTTTCACTGACCGTGATTAAGCAATTTTTAATTGCTTACTTTCTCAGAGCACTTTAGAGGATTAGAGGCACTTCATTAATGAGTGTGTTTATTGACTTGTTTGCACAGCCCCTGCATAAGAATATCATTTAACTGTGGATCATAATAGCAACAGGAGCAACTGATAACCTTTCAATTCTTTTTCATACTGATACACTATAATCTTTTCAGCAATGCAGTCTTAGGATTAGTGATTAATTTATGATGAAATCATTTATGATGCATTAAAACCAGTACTCTGAACTGTTCCTATTTTTTTGTAGTTCGTTAAGAAATGTGCATGTATAATCAAGACATCATTAGCCATCATTTTTCAAACTTCACAGCATGCTGCTTTTTTTTTAAAGTGACCTGGTACCTCACCACTGCCCTTTCCACTCCTTCTAAAATCTTCTTCCATGTTTTACTACTTCAATTACTGCCTTTCTGAATTTTACATTGAAGTACACTTTAAATTCCAGTTTCTTGTATGCACTGGTTCATGTCTGCACGTCTGGGTATGCCCTGCACACAATGAATTCATTTTCTTTCCTACCTCTGGCTGACTGCCTGCTGAACGTCCTTGACGAGGGTCTCACAAGTCTTCCAGCTCAGAGGAAGGTCCACAGCCTCCAGTCCTTCTATTATTTTCTCAATCCCATATCATATCCTATTATAAAGCTTGTGGGGATTTTAAAACCTGCCCTGTAGAGACACTTTGGATTAATTAGTGCTTCAGCTATCCAAACTCCTGCTCCTATGATGACTATGGGTTGGTAATGCAATTCAGAATCAGGTTCCATTTTAGCCAGGAGGTTGTAATAAGCTAAATGAGTAACATCACAGTAATGTTCTTAAGGAAGACTGGGATTCAGCTGACTGGGATTACTGCGGGTTGTTGAAGAGTGAACACAAGACTGCTGCACACTGCTACACATTGTTAACTCACTCAAAAAAGGAGTTCAACTTCGAAACCAATCGAATGCTTTTCACTGTTAAAGCAACATTGCTTTGTGGCTGAAAACACACATTAACATCAATGGTAGGTAGTAACTTGCCATAGTTATTATCAGAACAGTTGTCATACATACATACATACAGATGGGTGACAAATTAAAGGAAAAACTCATATACCGTGTCTTGACATTGATTCAAACCCTGGCATTGACTCTAAGTCTTTGGAACTTTACTGGATGGATGGAACAGCATTCATCCAAAAGATATTCATTTGGCCTTTCGATGATGGTGGTGGAAGCCCTGTCTAACACGTAGGTTCAAAATCTCTCATAGCTGAGTAACTGAGTTGAGATCTGGTGACCTCGAAGACCGTAGCATACAATTCACACCATCTTCATACTTATCAAACACCCTCAATGTTCAGTCATACTTGGGCACTGTGGATGGGGGCAGAGTCAACCTGGAAGAGGTTGCTCCCTTCAGGACATAAATGGATAAAAGTTATAAGAAAGGATAAAAGTTATAAGTCAGAAGAATTGAGTTGCAGTGACGCTTCATTGTAAGGGGACAAATGGATGCAAATCATGGCAGCAAAAATAAATAAACACCCCCCAATACAAGAAGAAATCCTTTCATTTGTGACTTGTCTGTATTTGTTCCATCTACAACTTTAACACTTCTACAATATTCATTCATTCATTCATTTAATCACACACTCATATACACCTAGGGTCAATTAAGCCTAGGAAGTTTACCTAGCATAGCTTGCCAGTCAGACAATGTATGAACTATATTTACACGGGGGCAGTCATGGTCTGGTGGTTAGGGCGTCTGCCCCGTGATTGGAAGGTCCTGGGTTCGAAGCCCACGACTGACAGGACTTGGCTGAAGTGCCCTTGAGCAAGGCACCTAACCCCCATTGGCTCCCCGGGCGCTGTGGCTAGGGCTGCCCACTGCTCCAGGCATGCATGTCTCACTGCACGGATGGGTTAAATGCAGACATTCAATTTCACTGTGTGCAAGCACAAGTGACAAATATGTCTCACTTTACTTTACTTACTTTTACATGGATTAGATTACATTAGATTATATGAATTTGGATGAACAACTATGAATTTCTATTATTAGTTGCCTTTTAAAGATTTTATTTTAAATTTCTTATTAGCTATGAGATTGCCTTTACTTTGAGCAAGCTTCAGAAGTTATATATAATGCTTTATAATAGTGCTTTATATATAATGCTTTATATATAATGCTTTATAACAGCAAATTTGATTACCACTTTAGTTTGAGGGCATCAAAATCGTTCAGACATGCAGGCTTTGTAAATAATTGAAGTTGTATTGGAGTAGTGACTCAGAATCATTTTCACTGCAAATAGAGCCTCAGCACTTCTGATGTTCTGATGATCATCATTTAATTTCATGTATCCAGTTCCTTTATGAAATACTTATATTTTAATTACACAAAATCTCTAAATAAACAACTCCCAAGCTGAACAAAAATGACATATATACAACAGTCTCAAACAATAGTCTTGACCATTCATGATATCTGAAGGTTTTTTGCCTTTTAATGTCAAACGTAAAGCAATAAACTTCATAGGAAATCAAGTTTGAAATAAGCCTTTCATAAATCCTGCAGTGTTGCAATGTGAAATATTTATGCAAAGCTTATGAATATATTATGAATCCTGTATAGTGTAACTTCCTATCAAATAAAGTCTCACTAATATATTCTTATAATTCTGTCTATTTTCACTTTATAAATCTTTCTATATTAGATATAATTGCAAAACTTATTCCCAAAAGCATGAAATCGTCTGGTCCTGGTCCTGTATACAGACATTTCCTTACACGATTTGTTGACTTGTTCTTAAATTGTTCACTGACTGTTTTTTCTTTCTTTCAAAATGATTTGTTTTGTATGAGCATTTGGATGAAATACATTCAGGTCATTTCACGCAGTCTTATGATTGGTGCACAGTTGGCATCCCGGATAAGGTCAGGGCTCTTGAGTGTGCAGACCACTTGAGTTCTTCCTTTTCAACCTTGGCAAACCATCTCTTCATGGAGCTCTCTGTGCACAAGAATATTGTCATGCTGGAACATGTTTGGGCTTCTTAGTTCCAGTGAAGGGAAATTGTAAAGCTACAGCGACATTCTAGACTATTGTGTGCTTTAAATTTTTGTGGCAGCCTTTTGAAGATGGTGGTCAGATGTCTACAAACGTCCAGCCATAATTGTTTCTATGTATTTAGTGTGATCTCATCACCATTGTCTGCTTGTCTGAATGCGGCTTGTTCTGAAATATAACTCTCATCTTCTATAATGACTAATGCACTGTTTATAATAGTCATTTCTATAGATTCCTGCTTTATTTGGCTCTTGTTATTCTTATTATTGTAACAGTACGTTTATTAGAGTCAGTTATTTTAGACATTCTACCCACCACTATTAATCTTAATGTTCTACCCCACATGCATCCCAGCTAACAGGACTTGGCTGAAGTGCCCTTGAGCAAGACATCTAACCCCCGTTGGCTCCACGGGCGCTGTGGCTAGGGCTGCCCATCGCTCCAGGCATGTATGTTCACTGCACGGATGGGTTAAATGCGGACGTTCAATTTCACTGTGTGCAAGCACAAGTGACAAATATGACAAATTGTTATTCTTATTATTCTATCTATCTATCTATCTATCTATCTATCTATCTATCTATCTACCTATCTATCTACACTGAAGTACCAGAAAAACTGGTATAGCAGTTAATACTTGGTAGGTCCCTCAGAGGTTCTTTTAGGGAACATTACACAGTCCTCACACTGATGTTTGTTGAGACCCCAGCATTGAATGCCAATGTTATGTGAGGCAGTGTTGCACACCAATCTTCTTTTGAACGATTCTTGCCAGCCAACGCTGGTCACATTCACCCAGAGTCTTTTTATGGCCACGCTGCTGTCATAAGTTTATTCTTGTAGTTATGGTACACCCTTGAAACGCTCATAAATGAAAATCCAAACTTTGCTTTTACCCCCGAAATGCTGTGACCCATCTAAAGAGCTCCAACTATTAAACCGCATTTAAAAATTGCAAAATCATGAAAACTTTGCATAATCTTCACAACTCTAGAAGCTTCTGTAGATGTCTATCGCTTTATTTATGCACTGGTGGACACAACCAATGATGTGCATAGGTAGCGTTACTATGTATTTTGCGTAGGCTCCAGTATTAGTTTTTCAATCCTTAAAATGATCTATCTATCTATCTATCTATCTATCTATCTATCTATCTATCTTTACATAACTAGAAAAAAACACCTTGAACAATCTTTTTAGGAACATACTTAGAACCTCTGGATTACTTACTGGAGGTTCTATATTCTCTGAGAAGTTTTCCATAAACTCTGGCTACAGACGATAGGGTTGCATTGTCAGTGTTTGGAGCAGCAGGAAAACATCATGGTGAAACCGTAACTGGCTGATATCGTGTGTGCATCTGCCCAAAACATCTGCCCACTGTGTTAGTTCTTTTGTGTTGCTGTCAAAATCAGTCTGGATCTGTGAGATAAACAGGAATGTACAGATGCAGTGGAGGTCGGACATCATTGTACATGCCCTGGCATGCATTAGGAGCAGAACATGTATCTGATTATAATATTTTTCAACCCGGGATAAACAGCATTGCATGCAGCGAGACATTTTTCTCCATGAGTCATTAATTCCATGTTTGGAGCATACAGAAAACACCCCAGTTAAGTTAGGGATACAAGTATTTCTTTTATTGTACAGTAGATTCATTAATCGGAATCCCACCATGTGTCTTGTTCTTTTACCTCCCTCTCCACACATACCTACTGCATAGATTTCTGCTGAATGATTCTCAGACACATCTTGATTTATTACCCAGGCCTACAGAATGCTATGAGAAAAGCCATGCAGCGTGACAGCTATCTCTGCCTCTTCTGCTGCTTCTACCATGCCTCTACGGTACTCTGTCTCTTTGTACTTTAAAACACAAGATGTGGGATGATCGAGGAGAAAATCGATAGTTGAAATTTCACAAAGACAAAAGTTATGAACTCTAGCTTGACTCTTAATCCAGCAAGCTTGGTGGTGTTATTTCCACCAGTCCTGCTTGCGTAGTGTTTAAGCCTCACTGACTGCAGGACAAGAAAATTGGTGAACATTCAGTTAATATGGCGTGCTTTTGCTTAGGCGTGCAGAATTATTTACTAGGTCACGGGTGCACAAATCCTGAAAGGCATTAGCATTACTTACTCCACAGCTCTTGTATGGCATATTGCTGCACATAATAATGGAGTAAGTTCAGTGCCAAGTGGCCCACACAGTTTTTTGGCCTCTATCAGGCCCACACAGAGAACAGTGCTGGCTTGACAAGCATATCCACAAATGCCTGCTTTATTTGCAATAAAAACTTCATTGTAGGAAAGGTCACCTTCTTAGCTTCTGCTTTATGGGTAACAAGGTAGTGAGAACTACTTAAAGCCAGTTGCCATGACCATGCTGTGTAGTCCAGACCTGTTTCAATGTTTTGTATGAAGAAAAAAAGATAAAATGCCAGGGGAATATGGGAAGGGGAATTATAGGGGAAGAATGAAGAAAAGTGTCGGTGCATCTGCACATCCTAATTCTACTGGCTTTGTTAAAAGTGTGCGTGTTAGCATGATGGGGCTGTGCAGCATCACATATTCTGTGCCTCTTGTGAGCTAAAAAGCAGATCCCAGAACAAGTTCCCACTTTAAAAATCTGAGAACACTACAGGTACACACATACACACACACACACACACACACACACACACACACACACACACACACACACACACACTCTCTCCACTCAGACAATTGAATCTAACATAAAGGCTTCTGTGAATTATTCCAGTCTTCCTGTTCCGAGCCTATTAAAATGACTAGTACGGTCAAGTCCAGAAACATTGGCATTCATTATGAAAATGATCCTTAAATGTTCCACTCAAACAACAGGAGAAACAATTTACTCTCACAAATTCCTTTATTTGAAGTAATGTCATTTCTTTTACACTACTATGACTAAGTCTAAATCCAGTCTTAAAGTGAGAGAAAGACCCGAAAATAAGCATACCAAATTGCAAAATTGTAGCTCTTGAGATATTGAAAGGTGTCTTCATATTATTTCTCCTATTATACACAAAATCTCACAAACTTTGCCATGCATCGAAAGAATCTTGTAGTGATATGGGATGTGAAGGGGATTTTGTGAAGTTTGAGCATTTACATCACAAGATATAGGCTTCTGAATATTTACCTTTGAATGCTATTCAGTAGGTTGTGCTACTCCACAAATGAATCATAATTAGCTAGGGTGATGCCTCTCCAATTGGCCAACTTGACATAAAAATTCTAGGCAAAAAGTTTTTCAAGCTATTGCCAAAAAAAGTGCCTTGTGCCTACCCCAGTTCAGGGGGCACTAGCACGAAGGGCAAAGCACACCCAGGGACACAGGCCTTATATTCCGTATCAGACACGTGGAGCAACAACCTTACCAAGTGGCACATGGATTGGTGAAGTGCACGTATACTATATCACTGATGAAAGATTGGTGAAGAAGACGAAGCAAAACTGTGTGTTGTTTTATTAATTGCTCTGTTTCCAGAACTTTTCTTGGCTT
Source organism: Hassar affinis (assembly GCA_025674545.1). Lineage (NCBI taxonomy): Eukaryota > Metazoa > Chordata > Actinopteri > Siluriformes > Doradidae > Hassar > Hassar affinis. The sequence continues at coordinate 27,786,698 of JAOVYV010000035.1, read as the reverse complement.
TGACTGTGTTTTTTTATTTGAGTACAAATATGAGGTTGCAAGCATGCATGATCTCTTCATCCATCACCACTTAGCACAAAAAAACAGAAGGTAAGTCAGGTACTGGGTATGAAAACTATCAAATGCAATTAAAAATATTACTAAACAACACAATGTAAAAAATTCAGGACCAGCTAAAACGTTGCCAGGAATAAGACACTTGAACAAGAAAACTACTTTGGCACTAATCTTTGCACACTGAACTATGGCTTCTTGTAGTGAGTGATAGCATCATGTATTAGGATCATTTAAGCTAAAATCTCGTTGCCTCTGTCTGGAGGTAAGCACTTGGCCATAGCTTTCAACAAGGTGATCAACGAATCAACACGGAAATGGTTAAACACAGATTTAGAGTTTTGTAATGGCTGCCTTGTTATTCCAGATTTGATCTGTATGAAGTCCACAAGGAACTTTTATAAAGAGCTGTTCTTTATAGAAGAACCAAGATCAAGATCCTGATAGAAGGACCAGGATCCCTCTATGAACAATGCCTTCAGCTTTAGATAATAGAGGAAGAAGCTAGTATTCTCTCCAAGTAAGGGATCATAACATCTTAATAGTGAGATGCTGATTATGTCTTAATGTTAAAGTTGACAACCCCAAGAATACTAATAACAACCAAAAGAAATCTAAAAATAAAATGAAATATCACACAATGCACATTGGTTTTATACATAAATCTTTGCTCATGAGCCAATAATTGCAGAGTTGACTGTATCTATAGGCTTGCGTAAAATGAATAAAGGTTTGACCCTGACCTTCTGGCTGAGTCCTCTCCTCCTGAGTCTGCGTTTGCTCTCAGAGCCGGCGACAAGCAGCAGCAAACAGACGATCAGAGCTACCCGGCTTGGGATCTGAGTGCCTGCCATGGCCCTTCTCTTTCACTCCTTTCTTTTCTCTCCTCTTTCTCAGCTTCTTGCCTTCCGCTCGACTCCCACGCTTTGAAGTTTTTGTCCTGATGTTTAGACTCTTGCCAGTTTTTTTGTCCCTGGGTGTTTACAGTGTGGTTTCCTTTTGGAGTTTGTGTGTAAGTGAGCGTGTGAGTGAATGCATGTATTTCCTGGTGCTGGCTTCAGGTCTCTGTCCTTGTACAGAACTCGCTTGTACAGACGAAGGCTTTACGTCTGGGTGAACAAACTAGAGGGAAGGTGAAAGGAGAAGGAGTGGGGGGGGCGGGTAAGAGGAGTAGAGAAAAGAGAGGGAAGAAGGAGGCAGCTGTCAGTGTGTGTTGGATATTCTGAGGAGGGGGTTAAGCATGTCTGGTGGCATAGCACGCACAGGGTTCTTTCATCTAGAGAGAGAGAGAGAGAGAGAAAGTGGAGGATATGGAGGATAAAAGCCAGCATTATGAGAAACAAAGTTAAGGGGAGGGGAAAAACTGTACATATTAGAGGTTCAATGTACTAATTCCAGTGCATCCATTCGTTACATTGAATTATTTCTAAGGTCAGAGTAAATCTCCTAAATTTTCACATGGGGTAAGCATGATGTGTGTTAAACTACAGAAAAGGGGCCACTTGGCTTTAAACATAAATGTTCAGTCTTAAAGTAGGGCACCCCCCTCTGTGCCTCCCTCCCTATGAAACACTTTGAAAGTGTTGAAAGGAAAAAAAAAAAGAGGACAGCTCAAATCGCTGTCATTATCCATTTTACTGCAGACAGACATGGCCAAGCCTAGAGATAAGTGAGATTGCAGGGGGAAAAAAGTAAGGAACTGATTCAAAGGGAGATGTGCATTACACTCTCAGTGAGGAAGCTCTACTACCAGCATGCCTTTTCCATATGGACAGCTCAGAAACCGAAATTCACAGCATGCATTTGAAATCGTGACACTCCACTGCGTGGTTAATCACAACAGCCTGTCCGAGAGCGATCAGAGAAGACGTATCAGTTCGATTTTGCTTTCATTAGCAGTTTGGAAAAACAGCAGGTTTTAAATTGTTTTTCCTGAACACAGACTTTTTTTTAAAGGTAAAAGGGATAATGTTTTGCATTGCACGTACAGAAAAGGATTCAAGAAGCAAATGCATTTGTTAATGTCGCATAGTGACTATGCTCTTATTGTTGCATGTGGGAATTTGAAAATTGTTATTAGGAGAATGAAAAAAATGTGGACACAAACCAAACCAAATTAAGCTCTATCATTACTTATGTTATGGTATTTATTATTAATGATTAGTTTTATCAACAAACAGAGAGAGAGAGAGAGAGAAATATGTCTTAGAGGCAGTTTTCTCAGAAGAATGGGTGTGTCTTTTCTTTCAGAGACGTGCTTGCTGCATTGCTCCCAACGTGCTGGTGCTCCAGCTCGACTCAGCCAGATGGAGCTGGGTGAAGCAGGCCGCACGGTCAGGTCAGCCTTTTACTCAATATGATGATGATTATGAATACAGACTCATTAGCATTGATGTGTTGATACTGGCAGGTCTGAATATGGAAATGGGAATTCCAGCACACCCTTTTTTTCTGCTCGGAACAGTCAGCAACATCTGCTGAACAGAAACGAACCATATGACCATGAGATTTGTCATGAAACGTCAGACATATGGATGTAATTGGTGGCTGGAGCATATATTAAAGCATTTATTATATTAATCTCAATATTTTAATACTATCAGCTCATTTTTTTACATGAAGCTGAAAATGCAATGTACTATTTAATAAGATGTAACACATTAAAGCCACAGGAAGCTTATAGTATATTATTTCTTTAGAGTAGTCAACACCTGATGTTAAGTCCCTTCGTTTTTAACATATGTGCTGTTCATTTATGACGACTTCATTGCTAACTGATTTCTACATCACAGGTTTGCAGGTGTGTAGCAGAATGCAGAGCAGGAGAGGAAGTGAAATACCCTCAAGCTGTGAGTTTAAATCTGCCTATATGTGTATGAATGAGCTTCATGATCAGTCTTGATAAAGGAAAGAAACAGGCTGGCAAAATTCGGTTTCCTTCGGCGACAGGCCGGAGATACTGCGGCATGCCCATCACAGATTATTAGTTATTCCTATAAATTCCATTGCTGGTGTGAGTGAGTTGTCTGAATGCTGGTAGGTGAATGCATGAAATCTACATTGATCAACTCTTGATATATCATGGAAATTAAACTTTTTAAAATTATTCTCAACATTGAATCTAAAATTGCTCTTAAATGAGTAACAGGTTTGAATGTAACAGATTGCATATTTGGCACAGAATTAGCAAATGCACAACTAGCATCCACAGTAATGGCATAAAGGACATTCTAATGATTGTTTTTTTTGTTAATATTATAGTTTTAGTTTACAAGGACACCAATTTACAGTGATGTCCTTTCCAAGTGGACACATCAAAATATCATTGAAAATAATGAGAAAAGATCAATGAAAGAACTTATTTTTCTTCCTCCGGTGATTTTCAGCATGATATGCATGAGATGTTAAGTGGATTCTTTCATTAAAAATAAGATTACAGTATTTACATTTTTATAATAATAATAATAATAATAATAATAATAATTATAATAATATAAGATTATAATATTTTAATTTTAATGTATTTTAATGATTTTATTCCAAGGAGAAAGTTCTGTGGATACAATTGTGAGGGTGTTCAGAGTCAAAAAAGAAGGTGAAACGGTGACTTGGATTTTGATTTGCTCATGCGAGCTTTCTTTGGGTGAGGTGAGGTTGTCATGTGCTATTCAGTCTTTTTGTCTCAGGATCGTACTCGAACACCCATGATTCATCTCCTGTGATCACTCTGTTCATTGTTCCACTAACGAGGCACTTCAGCAGGGTTTCACAAAAAAAATGTCTGGGCACTGCGAAGGGTAGAATGCAATTGCAACAGGTCTGACTGTTTATCTGAGATCCCACTCTAACTGACCTTGAACCTCCATCCCTATGCATAAGCCCTACAGAGCGTGGGAATTTCATTCTCATTACGTTCCAGGGAGAGCTTGTGTATGTACATACAAATCTTTGCATGTGCCCAAGACTTCTGCATCCTACTGTTCAATAAGTAACTGGTAAGTTTTACTGAGCGTCTTGGAGAATCTGCCACAGCTCTTCTGGAGATTCTGACTGTCACACTTACTTGGTTTTTTTTGCATGCGAAACCCAGCAGGCTTCATTTTATTTATTTATTTATTTATTTATTTGTCTGAAAAGTGCTCTGTTACGTAATGTGTTGCTTTCTTTATTGACATACAAATGTTTTTTGTGTAACACCTGTATATACAGGGGTTAGACAATGGAACTGAAACACCTGTCATTTTAGTGTGGGAGGTTTCATGGCTAAATTGGACCAGCCTGGTGGCCAATCTTCATTA
>JAOVYV010000035.1:27768791-27779450 GCA_025674545.1 Hassar affinis | reverse complement strand
CACGGGAGAGCCGTTGCCTTGCCGACAGCTTATGGTGCAAGGCAGTAACAACCCTAGACAGGGCACCAATCCATCGTAGGGCACACACAATCACACACTAGGGCCACTTTAGAGACACCAATCAATCTAACGTGCCATATGTGTATATATTTATATATACTATATATATATATAAAATACAGAACTTAAGATTTGCTGTATAGAGCATATATGTAGATTGTACATAGTACATAGATTGATAGAGTCCTGTACATTTGTTCCTTTAAACTAGCACTGAAATAATATGACATACCCATGACAGCCTTTGTAGGTTTTGTCCATTTAGCTTGAGAAAAGTGTTTGAACGCAGTTTAGATTTACAGCAACCCAGGCATGTGAGTCTGTGTCTGTGCCTCACTAAGAGCTCATTATCCTAACCTCCTACAGCTGTCCCTATCACTCTGAATTAGGTGATATTCCTTCATCTGCTCTAATCAGCGCCACATACCCACCTCAGGTGCAGAGAGAAGAGATGAAAAAAATAGAAAGAAAAGGAAAAGGAAGAGATAAAGAGAGTGTAGCTTGCTGAGACTTCCCTTCCCTTGCAATTGATTTTTCTCTTGTTTTTAACTCTTTTTTGCTCAGCAGGGTTCCTTTTTTTCTGATTTTGTCTCCTCTCTGGTGGCCTGATGGTGTCCTTCATTATTTGACCTTCCAACAGTTATCAGCAAAGTCTCTCCTGTTGATCCTTTTACTGCAATCTGCAACACTGTAACTGAATTCTATCATTTAATCCCTCAGCCACACACTCTCAATTCACACACTTTGAATTATGGCCAAGTCAAATTCCACACCATGACCCATGTGAGCAAGGTCACACAGAAAACATTTGGCTGCTTCCACAGGGCCTAGCTGGCAGGGAGTCCAGCCTCAGGGTCATATTTAAGGGGGGGGGCAAGCACAAAGGATAGAGTTTAAGACTGGCATATGTGGTGGGGATCCTATGGAGTCATTTAGCTGTGGTTAATCAACTGTTGCCAATTAAGAACTTCAAAGGGGTTACTGTCTGGGCAAGTTCAGCTGAAGAAACAGCTCAGGATACGTTCGGGCAGCATTGTGCTCCTAGTGTGTCGAACTGTTTTGTTTCTGATTTATTGGATGGCAACGGAGACAAAAGTAAACAAGCACATCTGTTTTGACATGAGAAACGATTTTGTTAGGAAGCTTGTTAGTTATATTGAGAATGGCAACATGAGGGAAAACCAACACAGAGGGAAACACAACTGAGAAGTCTGGTGTGTAAGATTTGATACAGCATAAAAACAGCATAAAAATGACTTCTCATTTGCATATGGCACTGTGAAAGCACATTTAATTTTGTTTAGAGTCACAAACTGCAGGTACGAGTCCAAACACCAAAGGATTGATTGATGGCTAAAAAGTTCAAAGGACTAAAAGCTTTTTGTTTTTTTATTCCCCCACGGAACAGGATCTTTAGATGTGAGGACGGAAATGTGGGGGCAATTTTGTTTGATCTTGCTTTTCACATTTTATCTGATAATAGGAGGGTACTCCTCCTTCTCTAAGTGGTGTGTGTGTCTGTGTGTATGTCTGTGTGTATGTCTGTGTGTGTGTGTGTGTGAGAGAGAGAGAGAGAGAGAGAGAGAGCATCTCTATTATTTCTGTCAAAAGTCCTCTTAATGGGAAGCTCTAACATGTTAGAGCTATCTGAGGAGCTGTATCCCCATTCAGCAGCCATTGACTACATGCCTACAGGTTAAATACTGACACTCAACACCTAACTCTTATTTACATCCCTTACTCTTTTAACTACACACCATCACCTTTGGTTTCTGGGTAGTTACTGAGTAGCTGAATAGCTGAATAATAAAATGCTTAGTCCATGATTTTTTTTTATATTTTACAGTGAATCACAATCTGTCATTACCAAAGTTACTATATTTATTGTTGCATTCTAAGCCATGTTAACTGGTCAAAGTCAGCCTATAAATAATTTCTTGGACACAATACATTTTTTTGTTGGGAGGTTTAGGAAACGAAAAGATCTCAGGATCTGAAAGATGGTCTGCATGTTACTGGACAAGTACTGTACTATAATAGCCAGAATATTTGAAATATCATTCTATTTGAAAATATTTGGAATATGGCCATGAAATAAATATGTGCAATGTACTTTACAGTTAAAGGGTTCGCTGATGCAAAAAGACTGGATCAGAGACAGACAGACAGAGAGAGAGCGAGAGAGAGTGAGATGGCTATAAGATGTTTGGAAAGGCTTTTGTTTGTAAATCTGTGTATTATGGCCAAGCCTCAGTGCTTCGTTTATTTCCCATGATTTATAGAGGTGATGAAGCTGAACTTATTTATGTTATTCCAAGAGTAAGATTTCTATCATAAGCCTTCAGACATTTTCCGGTTTAAAAAGCACTTATCTGTGAAGACCATGAAGAAAAGCCCCACCGAAAACATCAGATGCTGGGAAAACATATTCTCTTATATCTTGGCTTCAAAAGTATGCCTTGAAATCCTGACAAACGACTTTGCTTTGAGAGAATGCAGCCTCTGTCATAACACAGAATAAACAAGAAACATATGTAGCGTATATGTCTGAGAGACAGCACTTTGTAGAATGCTCAAGCGCCAGAGCCTCGAAACAACATTATACATAATTCCATTATTGAAGCCACTTAACTTTATGAATTAGGAAAGCTGTTATAAACGATTACTCCATTCTCACTACAACCAGCACAGATGAGATGTACTTAAAGGAAATAAAAGCACTAGGTTGATTTGCTGGACAGAAATGTACTCTGAGTTCACACCCCTGATCAGCACTAGAGGGCGTTCAGAAAGAGCGTCCCTGCTTCTAAAGAAGATTCATGCCCAACACTCTACCTGCTGCTGTCATACAGGCATATATGAGAGAAACTAAAGGATTCTACAGTTGGCAGCTCTGAGAAGGTTCATTCTAATAGTCAAGGTTGAGAACATACCAAAGACACTTTTCCAAACACCAGGCTTTTTATGCAGATCCTCTGACTGCAAATAATATAAATGATGTACACTTAATTATCCTGTTTTCACAAAACATTATACATATAATTGTATTTCTACATTGTTATCCTGTATAGCATCCGATAATTTATATAGCCTAGACCCTTTATATAGTTACAGGGTTCTACTTCAGAACACTGCATTGTAGGGTTCTACATCGTACATTTAGTACCCTTTAACAATTACATGATCATTTAAAAACGAGTGGTGTGTTTTGTTGCTCTCTAACAGCACTTCAGCTTGATAGTAATTATACACACTATACTCTTGGATATCCTCTGGACAAAAGTGTTAATGTGCTTTCAATGTAAATGTATGAGGCTCAGAATATAACTAAGTCACCTTGAGTCAGAATATACAATGGTAGAACACTGTTGGGTTTCCACTTCCAAGGCGCTGAATTATCACCTCCGCCATCGATTAAATTCTTACTGTGTTTAATTAACACCTCGGTTTTGTGTGCATTTGTCTAAACACTGTAGGTGTTAATTGAACAGTGGGCAATTTTACAGCATGTGGCCTGATGCTGTTCTTCAGAAGTGTACAGATGTGAGTTGTACCCCGTGTATCATTGTACCATTGATTATGCAAATCTATATTGGTGTCTGGGGATAAGGCAGCATCATGAGGCCTTACCCCATGTCCACACCACTAAACAGCAAAGAGTCAGCCACTGAGCACTGTATTCAGAACACCCATAGACCTACGCATTAATGCAGTTATTTATTCAGCCAATCATGAGGCAGCAGTGCAATGCACAAAATCATGCAGATATGGCCCAGGGGCTACAGGTAATGTAACCTTAAACTGTCAGAAAGTATAAAAAATGTGATTTCAGTGGTTTTGACTATGGCATGATTATTGGCACCAGACAGGCTGGTTTGAGTACTGCTATAAGTGCTGATCTCCTGGGATTTTCACACACTACAGTCTCTAGAGATCACTCAGACTGGTGCAATAAAGCAAAAACATCCATTGAGTGGCAGTTCTGCAGACAGAAATGCCTTTTGCAAGAAGATCAACAGAGAAAGTCCAGTCTGGTTTGAGCAGACAGAAAGGAAACAGTATCTCAGATAACCCCTCTGTATAATTCTGTTGATCAGAAAAGCACCTCAGAATGCACAACACTTTGAGAAGATCACATCAGATTCATCTTCTGTCATCCAAAAACAGAAAGCTGAGGCTGCAGTGGACACGGACTCACCAACTCAACAAAACTGGGCAGTTGAAACTGGACAAATGTAGCTTGGTCTCAAATTCTGCTGAGGCACACAGATGGTAGGGTCAGAATTTGGCACCAACAGTATAAATCCATGGACCTTGTGTCAACAGTTAAGGCTGGTGGAGGTAATGTAACAGTGTAGGGAATGTTTTCTTGGCACACTTTAGGCCTGTTAATACCAGTCAGTCATCACTTAAAAGCCACAGCCTATTTGAGTATTGTTGCTGATCATGTACTTCCATTCATGGGAACAATTTACCATCCTCTAATGGCTACTTCCTGCATGATAATGCACCATGCCACAAAGCAAACGTATCATGAACATGATAATGAGTTCAGTGTTCTTCAGTGACCTTCCCAGCTTCCCATAATTACAGCAGCATTTGCAGAGTTTCACATTGTCAGTGACAGCATATTGCAACAATTCATCTGGAAATCAGGTTTTTATATTACTAGTTGACTCCATCATCCATTCTTGCTTTTTTAATTTCTCTCTTAGCAGAGGAAGATTTTTCTTAATTTTGTGTGCCAGCTGACCTCCTGGTGATCTGGTGCAGCATAAGCAGGAAGAGTGCAGAAATTATATGAGCAGTGCCTATAATCAGAAAGCCTGTACTATAGCTGCCGGTTTTGTCTATGAAGACTCCCCAAGACCTAAAGGTGATATTTATAAATACTGTATATGAATCATGTAGTGTTCAAAATTCATTTTGTTACATAAGCTAAATAATCACAATGAAGACATAAGCTTGTACACTGGATGATATTTTAGCACACTTTTCCTAGCTGCGTGGTACATGCAGCTTCATGCTGAATGCTAATTTGAGAGTATTAGCACATCACAGCTTGCACAAACTCTTTGGCTTTCTGACTCCTTGTCTAATCTTAGCAAGTGCTGATCGAAATGATTGGAATACCTATATTTCATAATGTACTGACAGAATTTCTATATTCCAAATGACAACCTGAGAGTCAATGAGTGGATTAATGTGTTAGCATCTAGACTCATTTACTGCATACCTGCACAAATCCTTTCAGAAGACAGCAAACTCTTTTAGCATGGATTTGTTTAACTCTTTTGTTTAAATCACACAAGTTTAGCACTGTTTAGCAAGCATAGAGCATTACCACAAATGATTGCTCTCTCAGCAAGTAGTGCTATTTCTCAATACTGCTTTGATGGATTTGGTGCCATTGTCATGCTCTTGTGATATATTGTTGGAATATTGTTTGTGAGCGAGGCTACATATTGCATACTGAGGATTTGGTGGAAGGTGGAAGGGTGGGCAGGGGGGTTTACACTCTATAAAACATGCTACAAATTTGTGGTAGGGACAGCTATGACAAAGGATAAGAAAGTCCATTTATCCGGGAACCAATAATGCATGAAATTAACACAGCCATGTCAGAGTGGGTGAAAGAGAAATGGGATTTGTCTGACTCTATGTAAAGTGCTTTTCTTTCTGCATTCTAAGTCATCTTGAGCATAGTTTAAACCCTGATAAGCTGAACAGCATTTTTATTCAGTCAGGACTGTACTTCAAAATATTGTGTTTGCTTTGGTGAAAAAAAAAACCCAACAACATTATTTTAAGGGCTAGTGTAATATGGCAGAAGGAAATGAGCATGAACAAAGAAACCAAGTCTCGCAAACAAACCAAGCTTTGAGCAAACCATGAAGCAAGGGTTGATTAATGTGTATTCCACAGCTTCTGGTCTCCTGCTGGATTTTGTTCATGACTCAAGACTCTGATCAGGAGTATCCCATGGTTCATGGTGTATTTGAAAGAGGGACTGTAGCTAGAGTCTGCTTGAATCTGTAGATAGTTCAAAGACGATAGTGAGTGCCCTCAGGAGTGCACCAGCCCCCAGTACTACCATGGCACCCCTCCAGGACTAATTGTCTACCGGGAAAGTGATGAGTCATTCACCTGCACTGCTGATGGCTTTGGCAACAGGCCGGGGCTTCTCAAAATAGCAGCCCAGCATGGTTACAGTGGGGGTCCAGGTCAGAGCATAGCTAAGACCTGTAGACAACCGAGTGCAGCAGCCATTATATCAGACAAAGACAATTTATATTTGGGGTCATAGGTGTCAGAAATGGACAATACCATAGACACAGGACATGGACAATATGCTTTGAAAGAAGTTACAAAGCAGCAGTAATGGACAGAGAGATAATATAATATAATATAATATAATATAATATAATATACAAAAATATTTAATATAGAATTATAGAAAGACATATACACATCTAAAGTGCATCAACACCAATACTGTGAGATGATTTGATTTTACTAGCCTCCGATCTAGCTGTGACCAGCACTAGTCAAAACTTGAGGTAAGCCTAGGCATGGGGACTCAAGTTTGTGACTTGGACTTGAGATTTGGAATCTTTATTTAATTATTATTTTTTTTTTTGGTGCATTATTGTTAAGGAAATGTCTGATGAGCTGAACGGCATTCCCTCCCTTATTATCATGCAGACGTAAGACTTGACTTGAACTCAAACCCAAAGACTCGAGACTTGTTTTGGATTTGCAAAAAATGACTTGTGAGCATCTCTGGGTAGGCCTACTGTTAATTTGAAAACGATTACATAGAGAAGGATTAATATATCAGAGTTATGGGTAAATCACATCATTTGATAATATTCAATTTATAATAAATTATAATAGACTTATGAGTGTTGCATAGATTCTACTGCAAGCTAGAAGGCAAAGTAAATCATTCCTCCAACATTCCCTTCCCATTCCATCCTCCCCACCAGCTGCACCCATCCACCCCTGGATAACCCTCCCATCCAGCCTGGGCAATGCTATAAAGTGCACAAAAAAGTGAGTGGTTGGAAAATTCCTCTGCAATACTGAACATGAAAACTCTGTTTTGTTCATTGACCATATAGGCAGTAAACAGAAACTCTTTTAGTGCACTGTGATGTTATTATATCTCTAACATCAAAGAGAGAGTGGGAAGGATGACTGGGGACCATAATAATTCTGTGTGCAGCATTTATTGAAAATGTTCTGTATAGAGGGAATTTGTTGTCTGGGCTGTATTCATTATTTTCTGAAGAGCTTTCTGGTGATAGCCCTATACAATCAGGATGCCAACTTATATAGTTGAGGACTCAGGCTCCCATTCTGAGTTTATTCAGAGGAGGATAGTTATTGTTCAGCTTTTTTTCTTATTATTATATTGTATATAATGGACCATACTGAACCAGTTCAAGTCAGTGACGATGCAAGTTTCCACATCAATTCCATTAACATGCTTCGTTCTTGGACATTAGTAGTGACCTCACTGGATGAATTATTAGCTGCACCCCAAACCACATTCTCAGAGCCATTCTCTCCTCTCTATGGGCACTGTTGCTGATATTTACCCTGTCACTATGGTGTCAGCTATACCATTAAGAATGAGCAGGGAGATTATGTGCATGTCACTAGAAGGAACATGAGTATATTGTAGTATTTCTTCAGCCAACACCTTACTGGTCTGGCGAGTGGTATTAAGTATGAACTATGCCAATCTGACTCTTTAAAACTAAACATTGCAAAGGCTTGTGGCAGGTGCGATTTCTGCCCCGCACTCTGAATGTCAAAGTGCGAAATTCAATAACGCAAAAGTAAATAGCAGGACTAAAGGGAGAAAGACAGAGATAAGTCAAATAGAGAGATGTTTATCAGCAGCAGTCCTTTTACCTGTCAGAAAGGCCACAGTGATAAAGCTGGAATATATTTTGAGCGTATGCTCCAGCTGCCATGCCTATACTGCTCAGCAAGTCCTCCCAGCATCACATGCACTGAACACAGAACCAGGTGGAGCTGAATAAGAGAAACACAGGAAACATCTTTCATGAACCATTATCCTTGCTTCAATGGATACTCCCAGCTGGATAGTGTAGACTTTTTTTTGCCATTGTTGCCTCTAGTTTGCCCATTTTGAGTCTAAATCTACATCCAACTTTCTGTATAGGTGCTTTGTGAAAATAACATGGAACGGAAAATACTGTACTGCAAACAGCCACAAAACACTGACGGAGCATAAAATACATCATAAGGAGTGCAGGGGAAGGAATATGAGAATTTATTATTTATAGACTTTTGCTTTGCTGCACTTTGATCAGCTGAACTTTGTTTGACGTTACTTCTGAGGAACATGACTTCCACAAATGTCAAGAGATTACAAGTGATACAAGCTTAGCGCAGAAATTGCGCCGAAGTTACCGGATTGTCAAGTTGCTTGGTGATGAAAGGTTTGTACCGAAGCACGTCTTGACATTTGTGGAGTTTGCTCTTATGAAATACTAATCAGTCTCTGTAAGGCCATGAGAGATTCATGCAAGGTTGGGTGAGAATTTTAATCAGTAGCTGCCCTCTGGTGGTAAAAGACACATGTGTCTTCAGGGAACTGCAATTTTTTTTGTGGACATATCAGAATGACATATAAGAAACATTAACTTGAATGTTTGTAGCTCAAGAGAGCAGACCAAAGTGTAGACATGACTAATTTAATGTGAGTGACTCAGACACATTCTCACCCACAATCCATTAGCACACAGCCATTCTTTCTCAATACTTTATACCCTGATGTGTTCTGATATAGATGTATGACTAAAGCATAGCTGCGATGTGTACAGCTGCTACAGAGATGGATGTACTCCATGAGCTGCCTGCTGCTGTAGTTGCAAAGCGGTGGTGACCCTGGTAAAATTCCATGTAACCCCAAAAGACCTGCTCAGCAAGTCCTCCCAGCATCACATGCACTGAACACAGAGTCAGCTGGAGCTGAATAAGAGAAACACAGGAAACATCTTTCAAGAACCATCCTCCTTCCTTTAATGGATAATCTCACCTAGAAATTGTAAAATTGTACCATTTAACTGCTGCTGTAATCATAAAGACTATCGATTCATTCATTCATTCATTTTCTTAACCACTTATTCCTTTTCAGGAGAGCCAGTGCCTAGCCGGCAGCATAGGGCGCAAGGCAGGAAAAAACCCTAGACAGGGCGCCAATCCATCGTAGGGCACACACACACTCACGCACAGAGACACCAATCAACCTAACGTGAATGTCTTTGGACTGTGGGAGGAAACCAGAGTACCCGGAGTAAACCCACGCGGACACAGGGAGGACATGCAGACTCCACACAGAAAGGACTGCCCCACCTGGGGATCGAACCCGGGACCTTCTTGCTGTGAGGCGACAGTAGTACCCACCGAGCCACCGTGTCACCCACCCTTAATCCAGCTAACCCCAAAAAACATTTGAATCGCACCAAATGTCAGCCCAAACACAAAAAAAGTTTCAATGGCATGCCTCTTCACTACAAACTCCATGCAAAGGCTCCACTCAAATGCACTGAGTCATCAGACTTCTAGGAGAAGATATTCAGCAAAGGATATTCATTACATTATTGTATTACACTGCAAACACAAAGTCAATAGAGTTACAAACATGGGCACTCAATAACTGATTAAATAACCAAAACCGCAGCAGTCCTTGCTCTCATGCTGAGTCTGTGTGGATATAAGTCTATCCAGACTCTCTTTTTTGCTATGACAGTTCCCTTTTAAAATTAACCAGTGCACTGCACTGATTAATGTGTATTATTAAGTTTTGTGAATATGTTATCTGTATCATGACAGATTGCTTATATGACTCCTGTATACTGGCACTTAATCTGGCTTTTGTCTTTAGTGGCTTCTCCCTCTATTCTTCCTACAGCCTCCTTACACTTTATTCTGGTCAGTTGGTAGATATTTAGTTATCTTGCTGCTAAAGAGCTAAGCGCAGGCTAGCATAGTGCAGTTGATCCTGGACCAGTGACGCAGATTTGTGGCTCCTGGATATACTGTTCTAACAGCTAAATTACACTGTTTAGCCTCTCTAGCTAGTTCAGTCTGTTTTTTAGGTAAACCATGGAAGTAAATCACCTTCATGTTTACAAATTTCTATCCTGTTATCTAATGCAAGAAGTTCATTTCATAGCTTTCCCTTGTTCAAAGTGATTCAGGTTCTAACAGTACAGCAGCCACCAGCCTGCTGGGAAACAGCCTCAGACTGCATTTCAACTATAAAATGAAAAAGAAGCGCAAGAGTAAAGAATAGGACAGGGTATATAGCAGTTATATTGCATATAGCAGTGCCATATTTAAACATAGCACTGTGAAAATAGTGCAGTGAGTGAAAATGTCATTGTATTAGGGAATGACCTGTTGCTTAGTTCACATGTTTCTTTTCTGCTATAACGTTATCTTAGCAAGGTTATGTTAAGCAGCTGTAGACAGTAGGTTATTACATTTACATTTACATTTATGGCATTTAGCAGATGCTCTTATCCAGAGCGACTTACAAGAGTGCTTAGTCATTAA
>JAOVYV010000035.1:27678981-27689215 GCA_025674545.1 Hassar affinis | reverse complement strand
TTTGCAGAAATGCAGCCTCAAACTTGCAAGGAACCTCCACCATGCTTCACTGTTGCCTGCAGACACTCATTATTGTACCGCCTTCTGCTACAGCCAAATATTTCAAATTTTGACTCAAAAGTCCAGAGCACCTGCTGCCATTTTTCTGCAACCCAGTTCCTATGTTTTCATGCATAGTTAAGTGGCTTGACCTTGTTTCCATGTCAGAGGTTTGGCTTTTTGGCTGAACTCTTCCATGAAGACCACTTCTAGCCAGACTTCTTCAGACAGTAGATGGGTATACCTTGGTCCCACTGACTTCTGCCAGTTCTGCGCTGAGGCCACTACTGCACATCTTCCGATTTTGAAGGGCAATAAGCTTGATTTGTTTGTCATCTGCTGCGTTAAGTTTTCTTGGCCGACCACTGTATCTACAATCCTCAATGTTGCCCTTTTCTTTGTGCCAGGGAGAGCCCTGCTAATGCAGTATAACTACCTTGTCTTCTTGATGTGCCTAGTCTTGCCATAGTGCATGACCTGTGACCTGAAACTGTCTTCCACAGCCTCACCTTGGTACCAGAGTTTGGCTGTTCCTCACCCAGTTTTAAGCCTCCTACACAGCTTTTTGTTTCATTTAATGACTGTGTTTCAACCTAAATGTGAAATTGATGATCATTAGCACCTCTTTGGTAATAATTGGATGATCATAAACCTGACTATAATCCTACAAAATCCCAGTTGGTGGTGTGGGGTGTTCCAAGGGATGTAGTGGTTAGTACATAAAAAAGTGTTCCAAGGAAGGACAACTGGCAAACTGATGACAGGGTCATGAACACACAAAACTCACTGATGCAAATGGGGAGTGAAGGGTAGCCTGTCTGCCCCAATCCCATAGAGAAGCACAAACTGCTGAAGAAGTTAATGCTGGCTATGATAGATAGATGTCAGAACATGCAGTGCATCACAGTTTGCTGTATATGGGCAGACCAGTTAGACAGCCCATGCTCATTACATATTTGGGTTGATTAAGGTATAGCCTGGATGTTTGAGGAGGATTCTGTAGAGGACATTCAATTAAAAACATCCAGATAAAAAAGCAGCTTGTACAACATAAATCTTCATTCCTTTATATAAAATCTCTGCAATTTCAATTATAGTGGACAAGCATGTTACTTGCTACCTGCTGCTCTTTTTGCCTGGTATTTGAAATGTTGAGTGTAAACATCACTCTTGGTGAAACTTAATTTTATTCCAGGCTTCTGCTTCACATCCAGTGTCATGGTGTCATGATGGATGACAGACAGTGAAATAAGTGTACAACTTCTTTGGTACACATGTCAGATAAGGAGGAGGATATTTAAATGATTTGTGTTCACAGAACACAGTCTGCCTGAAGAACACCTCAACTTCTCTATAGCTGTGTCACTTTATAAATGGTCTGGAAATAAACCTGGGTTCGAAGAAAGACATCTTAAGAAATGTCTGGTAGGAACAAATAAATCTTTAATATAAGAATATCTCTAAATGCCCGGGGTCAGATCTAATTTAAGAGATGTGTATTGCCTGGTGCTAAAAACTGATATTTTACTTTGTGTGGAAAGTGATGTAATGGCAGTGCAATATATAAGTATTGCTACTCAGTGTAATGTAGAGATCCATTTAGAGAGTGCAAATCAGATACAGCCACACAGATTCATTGTTTCATTTGTTTAATAAAAGTCTTCCCTGAAAAACACTTCATTCATTGGCTTGCAGTAACATTTCTCTGAGTAGGAAACATAATGTGAACATCAGTTGGCACAGAAATCAAGTCCTGAATCAACGCCTTCCTTGACGTAAACATCATAATAACATTCACGCAAAGTTCTTTTTCGTCTTTCGGAGTGCAGACTTTTTCAAAGCTTGAGTGTGACAACCACCTAATAAAGTATCAAATATTAAGGCATCATTAACCAGCCATAATTGCACTGCATTATACACATGATTGACCATGCTCATCAGATACTCATCTACAATTCACAATAACACGCACTAAAACAAAAGCTACACCATTCACCAGTCATGCAAACACCATACACTTGCATCATATGTGTGTGTATTGGACAATATATGTTGGAGAAAAGAATTTCTTTGGTTACTAGAGCTCTTTAAAGCATTGCAATGTGATATAATTGTATTATATAAGCATGTACGTCAGACAAGAGCACTGCAAACGTACAGAGCAAAAAGCAAAGCCAGTAGGAAGTAAATGAGTAAATAGCTATATGGTTTAGGAAAGCCTGATGGGGAAATAATACAACACGAGGGACACTTTTTAAAATAGCACCAAAATAAACCATGTATGTACATGTTCAGTTGTGTTAGAACAAAAGGGGCAATGTCTGATGTGTATTAATGAGGGAACAGCTGTTTTAAAGATCAACATGTCACTGCTGATAAAGACAAATTAGAGGAAGATATATCATCATTGTGCACACATGCAGACACACACACACAGACACACACACATGCTGGTCTTACTATCCTTGTGAGAAACTTTCATTTATATATTCACACTATATGGCCAAAAGTATGTGGACACCTGACCGTCACGCCAATATAAGAGCCTTCCCCAAACCGGCCTCTGCAAACTTGGAAACACAATTGTGTAGAATGTCTCTGTGTTCTGTAGCATTACATTTTCTCTTCATTCTCTGCATTCCAAACCTGCTCTGCCATGACAATGCACAAAGCGTGCCCCATGAAGACTTCATTTACCTAATTTAGGTATTTTAGGTAATTACCTAACTTAATTTAACTAATTTACCAGGATTTGTTTGGCCTGCACTGAGCCCTGACCTCAATCCCACTGAACACCTTTGGGATGAACTGGAACACTGATTGCATTCCAGACTTGCTCTCCCAACAGATGCCTGACTACTGCTCTAGTAGCTGAATGGGCACAAAACCCCACAGCCACGCTCCAAAATCTAGTGGAAAGCCTTTCGCAGAAGGGTGGAGGTGATTATAACAGGAAATCTGGAATGGGGTGTTCAGGTGTCCACATCTTTGCCATATAGTGTAGCTATATGCAGCTAATGAACGCTATGCATGTACCTATATCCAACCCTCAGTAACTAAAAATAAACTTTTGACCTTTTTTTTAAATGTTCTCCTTGTGGGGATGAGGCAAATGTTGCTTCACAGCCCTATCCATGTGGGGACAGACAAATTCTGATTACAAATGTATTATTAGGGTCTAACACACATTCAGTCTCAGTTCACTGTAATCACAGTGTGGTGTGTTAGACTCACTGAGAACGGAAACATGCAGTGAGACATGAGTGTGAAAATGAGGAAGAATCCCCAGGGCTTATAGGACCCATAGGGCAGACATGCCCTGCAGCTGTTAGACACTGGGGCAGCATTCAGAGTTATAGGGTCAATGATCAATAGTGTCTCACTCATAGATGTTTAATGGTGTGGAACGACTTCCTGATGGAAATCTCGTCACAGACTGCCTTTGAACATTCGCACTAGTTTCCTGGCTAACCAAGAAATGATGCTCTCAGTCTTACTGTTTCCAGCATCACTAAACACATGAGCACAGCATCAGTCCAACGACAGAGATGCAGCGTTTATACCATCATCTATGCCATTAACACCAGTCAAGTATTCAGCCGCTAATGTACCGGAAAAAGGATTTACGAATCTCCTTATCTAGTTTGGTTTCATTTTCATTGGAAGAGCTAAAACTAAAACTAATCTGTGTACATGGGTTTATGACACACTGAAATACAGGGTTTTCCTTTTTTTTTTATCATAAACCCTAAATCACAGTTAGATACTAATAACAGGAAATAAATCACTATCAAGAAAAAAGTTTCCAGGTTCCTTAAAGGGTAATACATTTGATTCGTTCCTTTGGTTTGATGTATAAACCAACAACAAGGGGTTCTACGGAAAAAAGAAATCTTTCAGAAAACAAGGTTCAAAAGCATTTCATTCTTTCTGATCAAATGGAAAGTTCTTCTTTAGAGGTATGCACAGCAGAGGTGTCAACACTGCTAATAAGAAAATCCAGGCAGGCAGAGAGGAAAAAACTGAATTTTACAACAAAAACTCAAAAGCACGTCAGTAGATAAGATGATTTTTTTTTGGTAAGCAACAGCATGAAAAGCAAGGCAACACTCTGGCATGGCTGCTGCTTTATAATAAGCAGGTCTTCCATTATTTACTGACTAAAGAAATGACATTCCCACCTACGTGGTTAGGTTTGTGAATTCACATGTCACCAAGATCACCTAGATACGAAGCAAACGCATGGATTTCACCTGCATCCTTTCCCCTTTAGTAGATATTGGTACCTCTGTATAAAAAAAACAACTTTTCCTTAATCTGTTCCTCAATCTGATTGTCAACCGAAGAGCCCTTTAATAGTCGCCTTTCTTTTCTTCCACTGAGTGCCGGGATAAGTGGATTTCAGCTGTCATGGCTTTATGAAATTGTGAAACTCTTAGAGGAACGTCTCAAAGAACTATACCGTGGTTTACAGCAAGATTAACAGCAATGTTACAGGATTCTTCAATGAATTCATACAGATTTAGTGAATCCTCTGTTCTTTCAGCTGTAACAGTATCATCAGTATCATCCTAGAGTCTGTAATATTCTATAAAAAAAAAGATACAGGATCATTCTGTCTTGTATCCGTCTTTCTCTGTGTCCACTCGGAGTGTAGACAGGTGCAGATTTAGCAAATGGTTTCTTGACGGTGACTAGCCGGGACAGTTCCATTGTGAAACAGTCCAAAGTGTTGATCAAGTGTTGTGGATTTGCAGATGCATTTGGCACGTTCTCTCTGTGGAGCCTCCTGCCAGCTCACATTTCACTAAAAATGACTGGGGCTGTCCTCATGGTCTGCCAAGCACTGTAACACTTCTCGAAGCTGATACTTAATGGATGTACGGAACAAATAAGACATAATTGTGGCAAACCATTGACGAGATTACGGAATTATGGAAGCTTCTCTTTCCTTTTGGAGAGTGCACTTAAGCAATGTAACTAAAAACACATAAATAGTGTAAAAAACAAAAAAAAAAAACACAGAGACAAACATTTAAATAAGCTTCAGGCTAAAGAAAATAAAAGAAACGCACATGCACATAGGTAAGGAGCCCTTGTTTGAGAGTGGAGATCGAGTCCCGGGGAAGTCGTCCTCACCCCACTTTAGCTCTGGAGTCCAGACCGTAGTAGCCAACCTGCACCAGAATGGCGATGTCGATCAAAATCTGGGTCATACCACATACCCAGAACTGGGCGGGGCTTTCATTAATCACGAAGTACGTCGTCTTGAAAATGTCACCAGCAGTCCACAGGAGCACCATCTTTATGCTGAGAGGAAAAAAGAAGAAAAATAAAGAGTAGTGAAAGTTAAAGTATGACTGACGACAACAACCAAAAAAAAAACCTTCAAAAATAGAGAGACTCAGAGCCATTTCCTCTTGAGCCATTGAAATCCCAAGACTCAACAAGAGGCTGGGGGACTTTAGTAAAAGCTGTTCGATTGCAATGCTTATTCATTCTACTTCCTCTCTGTACAACCGCTTTAAAAGCAAAAGAGGAGAATATTTCTCAGCAAGGCTGTCGGATGAATGCCAAATGACTCAAAAATTCACATTACAATGGAATGTGCTGTTTCTTTCTCAAGTTCATTAAGACACAGTGAAGGATAAAGAGGAAAGGGGAAAAACTTTTAAAGATAACACCCCCACTACCAGCCCCGTAGGAGGTTTCAGGAGGGCCGAGAGCAAATCCTTCCTCACCTTCATTCGCTGTGAATGCCGGTATCATTTTACTGACAAACTTTCTGTGGAACCATCAAAGCAAAGTTAGATTGAAAAACTTTAGGAAGATTGGTGTTTTTGGAGAAGTAGAACCACTATTTTCACTGCAGGTCAATTGCCTTTTCCCTTTTTGTGTTACTTACGCAGTAAAAGCTTATTCCTTTTTATCTCTACAGAGAGAAATGCTGCGGGCGAGTGCAGACCATGCGTCAGCTGTCAGAGACAGTTGTGATAAATTCAGCATCCGGGGGATCGTCTTAACGAGAGAACTGCTGTTCACAGTAAAGCAGTGGACTCCTCCATTCCTTCACACACTCTTTTATTGTTGACTCATCAGTCTCCTGTGACCTTCACCTGCACATCTAATATCCTTTTTAACCACTGTTGTTATTGTTTCACCATCCAACCGATGAACTGACTATGTGTTCACGGCCCATCCCTCCAGAGATGAGGAACCATCAAGAAAAGAGTAGCCCTGTCAGTGTAAACGATCATGCCTGTCTGTTTTAGTGACAGCTGCTTTAATATCATGCCCTGCACTAAGGTCAGGCCTGATGAATGCAAAATGTGTGGAAAATGGCGTTAAAGAGTGGCTCGGGTTTGATGCCTGTAGCCCCGTCAATGTCTAGCACTACAGGAGTAACAGATGTAAATCCCTTTCCGTCTCAGACAGGAAAAAGGGCAGAGAGATAGTTTTGGGGTTCGTCAATAATATTTCACTTTAGTACTGTCAGAAAGATCATTGTTTGATTCGATTGAATGCCATAATATTTACATATTCAAAAAAAGTGCATTTGAATGTGAAAGCTACCATTCTCTACTAGAATGGAATAGGATGTGGTATGCAAAAAAGATGTTCACGTCCGGTAGTGGCTAATTTCTCATCCACCTCAGTTGCTTCAGTTTGT
Source organism: Hassar affinis (assembly GCA_025674545.1). Lineage (NCBI taxonomy): Eukaryota > Metazoa > Chordata > Actinopteri > Siluriformes > Doradidae > Hassar > Hassar affinis. The sequence continues at coordinate 27,682,506 of JAOVYV010000035.1, read as the reverse complement.
ACACAGGTTCTCAAAACATAATTTCATTGCACATATTGCATTTTATTGAAATAGGTTTCAAATTACTAGACTGAATTTTGGTAAATGATGTAGTATGATGAATTCAGGTAGTACTGACGTAGTACTGATCTGTTGCCACCGATCTGTTGCCACTGATACAGTGATAAATTACCTGCTTGTGGAATGATGGCGATAAGTGATAACGTCACCTTGTCAGAATGATCAAGATTTTTTTTTAACTGAGCCATGGCCATTTCCCACCCATTAGGCATTTCTCCGCATCACACGACAGCTAACAACCAGGGAGGGCGAACGTTTCTCAGGCTTCCTTCAAAACACCGACTGCAACTTTTCTAATCATGGAAAGTCCTATCTATTGACTTATGCATGCATGAGCTCACATGCTCCTATGATTGGCTAGTGTCGTTGTGATCAATCAGGGAGAGAGAGTACACCAACCCTTCTCTCCCTGGCAGCATGGCCAATTTAGCTCTCTTGTGGCTGTGGCATAATTGGATTATGTGGCAGAATTCTGATTAAATTGCACCATACAGGAACTGCAGGGTATAACAGTAACTCAGTTTATTTACAAACCCCATTTCCAGAAAAGTTGAGACACTTCCTAAAAATGCAATAGAAAATGCAATGAAAAAAATAGGTAATTTGTTAATTCACTTTTACTTAACAGACAAAAGGACAAAGAAAAGATTTGCAGTGTTTTCAATGATGAACTTCATTCGATTTGTTAAATATAAATACATTTAGAAGGTCCCGAGTTCGATCCCCGGGTGGGGTGGTCTGGGTCCTTTCTGTCTGGAGTCTGCATGTCCTCCCCGAGTCCGCGTGGATTTACTCCGGGTACTCCGGTTTCCTCCCACAGTCCAAAGACATGCATGTTCGGTTGATTGGCATCTCTAAAGTGGCCCCTTTTGTGTGAGTGTGTGCACGAATGTGTGAGTGTGTGCGCCCTATGATGGATTGGCACCCTGTCTAGGGTTGTTCCCGCCTTGCGCCCTATGTGGCCGGCTAGGCACCGGCTCCCCCGTGACCCTGAAAAGGAGTAAGCGGCCAAGAAGATAAATGATTGAATAGCACAATCAAAATAAAGTTTGGACAGAGGCAAGAAAAGACTGAAAAGTTTACGCAAGTGACACTAGAAGGTTCCACTATTACCACTTTAACTGGTAGTCATCAAGGTCATCAAGATTGAGTATTAAAGGAGAATCCACCAAAGGCTTAGTCTTTGCAAACAAGGAATGGTCATGGTTCACCACTTTGTGCCAAACTTTGTGAGAGAATTGTCAGTCAGTTCAAGTACAATCCTTCTCACTGCAAGATTGCAAAGAATTTAGGTCTTTCACCATCTACAGTTCATAATATCATGAAAAGATTCTGAGTCTGTTTCAGCAGGACAATGCCAGGCCTCATTCTACATGAGTTACAACAGTGTGCCATGACTGGCCTGCCTGCAGTGCAGATCTGTCTCCTACTGAAAATGTGTAGAGCATCATGAAGAGGAGAATCAAACAACATTGACCATGGACTGTTGAGCAGCTCAAGTCTTATACACAGCAAGAATGGGTGAAAACTCTGCTTGCAAAACTGCAACAATTAGTATCTTCAATTCCCAAGTGATTACAAAGTATAATTAAAAGAAAAGGAGCTGTGTCCCAGTGATTCAATCTGAAAGGCTGACAGGCAGCAGTCCAGAGTCCTATGATAGCTCACTTACTACTAGTCTGTTAAAATATAAATCGGTGTCTTATTTCTTCCTATAAGAAATTAATAAAGTGAGTAAACATATTGGAACAAGCATAAATATTAAGCCATCAAACCATTTCCTGATTAATCAAGAGGAATTCAAAGGCAGTACTGGAACATCTGATGTCTTGTACATCACAAATTCCAGCAGACAGCTCTCAAAGGTTTTCCTTGAAGGCTCTTGAAGCCCTTCGTTACTTAATGTGAGGTTTCCAAGTAAACCTTGTAATAATAATTAATCTTGGCTCCATAATTATTGGCACCTATTATTTAGTACTTGTATCACCCTCCTCTTATGAACATGGCAGAACTGAGTCTTCTATAATTCTTGAAGAATATTTATGGAGAACACAATGATTCTAATGCAATGATAAAATGGTGGAGCTTGTGAATACAGATTAATCAATCTCTGATCACTCACCAATACACCAGCTGTTCCAATCCTGCATCCAGTAAAAAGCTATTTAACAGCCTATTTTTATAGTGTTTGCCTGGAAACACTATTCATCAGGATGATATATTAGTACTTTAAGATGCAATGCATTAACAATAATAAATATTGATTTGGTACTACTGTAATGTAACCTTTCAGCACTGTTTTATGGCATTGGTTGTAGTTTGCTTGCTGGGAAATTACAGAATGGTAAGTACAATAATACAATTGTACAATTACTTTTTTTAAACAATAGCTTATTGATAACCTATGGTCAGTAATTTACTAGAAAATATACACTGAAATACCAGAAAAACTTTACCAGAAGTTAAATCTTTGTCAGTCCCCCACAGGATCCTTGGAGGGAACGATTCACAGTCCTCATGCTGATGTTTGTTGAGGCTCCACAACCTTGATTCTTGTAGTCACGGTACAAACTTGAAATGCTCATACAAGAAAATTCAAACTTTGCTTCTACCTCCGAAATGCTATGACCCATCTCATGAACTACAACTATTAAAATGTATTGAAAATCGCAAAATCGTGATAACTTGCCATTCTCATTGCGGGAAACGGCTCTAGAAGCTTTGGTAGATGTCTATTGCTTTATATACGCACAGGCAGATATACAGATGGCATTGCTATGGATTTTGCATAGGCTCCAGTACCAGTTTTTCTGGTACTTCAGTGAACATAAACACCAGTTAAGTATATTTATTATGGACACTACAAAAAGAGTGACACTATGTTAATAATTAGAGTGAAATATTAGAGTAAAGTGATTTAAAAAAAAAAATCTCATTAGGATTACCGTAAAACCCTGTATATACTAGTGCATCTGAAAAAAAAAATAGATTATAGTGCAAAAAACTCATTTTTTCATAATTTTATTTGAAAAAGATAAACAATCATATATTTTATATCCATTGTAAATCAAGAGATGTATTTCAAACATTTTATTTCATTTTGATCATTACGGTTTGTATCTCATGAAAAGCAGAAATCCAGTATCTCAAATGATCAGAATATTTCTTTTGTGAGCAGCCAGCCTTTTCAGCCATGACCTTCTGTGGCCTTGTGGAGGGTGTTGATGATCGTCTTCTCGAAAACTGTCAAATCAGCAGTCTTCTGAACTAGACCAAGAGATACACAGCATATACAGTCAAGCCCGAAAGTATTCATACCCCTGGCAAATTCTGACCCCTGGCTAACCATTTCTCCACCACTTTTGCTGTGTGTTTTGGGTTGTTGTCCTGCTGAAATGTCCACTGGTTCCCAAGGCCAAGTTTCTCTGCAGACTGCCTGATGTTGTTGTTGAGAATCTTGATGTA
>JAOVYV010000035.1:27649934-27664195 GCA_025674545.1 Hassar affinis | reverse complement strand
ACAATGTAAATAGTCATGAAAATAAAGAAAATGCATTGAATGAGAAGGTGTGTCCAAACTTTTGGCCTGTACTGTATATATTTCAAATGTTTAAGGCAGTGTAGTTTTAAGTACGGGGGCAGGGGGTGGAATGTGAATACAAAAGTTTCTGATATTGATTATTTTCTTTACTGTTAAGTACTGAAAGATTTATATACTGCATTTTTCCTTGATGATGTCGAAGGCCATGAACGAGCCATGAGAGACTTGACTTTGACTCTAGCTCAAAGAATTAAGGCTTGCCTTGTGATCTCTGTGGTAAGCCGTGCTCCATATGACTGCACAGCCGCTAATGAATGTAGAGCACCTCAGCACTGGCAGAACACGTTGCTAAGTTACATTTAAAAATATTTCATCGGAGTGAGTGAATTTAGCAAGTTCCTCTAGAGAGCTGCTGAACTGTACCGCAGGCGCGTACACCGTAATTAATCGGGGTTGCTTTGCTGCTTTTGCTAATACGTATACGTATGTCAGCTAGACAGATGATAAAATGAGCAGCCTTAAGGCTGGGAGTCTGTGTACTCAGTGTCTTTACACCTCCACCTCAGAACAAGTCAAAAAGCACATCAGGGCAGGAAGCTAATTCACACCAATGCAGGAACGCCACAGGGCTCGCAAGAAAGCAATCTTTCTTAGAAAAAACCATCACACTGAAAGACACTGTCAGAAACGATCAGGACATTCCTGACCTAAAGAATGGAGTGTATCCCTGAGGGAGAGAAGAGACAGCTTGTCACCGGATGCCTGCACCATTAACGTCTGTCATGGTCAGTCACAGAAACACACGTACAGACACACACCTCACAATCCAGCTTTTATTTCTTAACAAAGCCACATCTCTGTCAATAAGCACAAAAATAATTTTGTGGTAACGGCTTTGACAAGAAGGGAAGAAATGAAAAAAAAAAATTTTTTTATCTATCTGTCTGTCAGATAATAAAAGAATAAAGACAGGCAATTTTAGAGAACTATGAGAATCCTGGGGCTCCAATAATCATCTGACTCAAAGGCATGAAGTGAAGCAGTGGACAGTAATAGAATATATGAGCATGAATGAAGCTGGGAGAGTAGAAACGCAGCTCTGCATGTGTGATTACTAGCTCAGTATACCAGGATTATAGCTGATTTTATAGAACGTTAAACCATGATTCCTTTCCCATGTCCTACATTAAGTCACTTTCCAATACACAAAAAATATAATAGACCAACAATTTTTTTTTCATCTGTCTGTATAGGTGTCACATTTGGAACATTTACATCATCATCATCTACTATTGTAAAATTCTTTAAGTTTCCAACATTCTCAAAGTGACTAAAGTTGCTGCAGTGGCTCCAAAGTGGCACAAAATCCTGATGATGTTCAAGAGAACAGCATTAGCCATGGTCTCTGCTCACTCCTCTGTCAATCACTAGACAATCAAGGACCTTTGTGAACTTATGCATGCTGTCCTGTGACATATGAGACATGAGCATGATTAGCTTGACATACTGTAGTTCTGTACCTAGTGGGAGAAACTGTAGTAAATATCCAAAAGAAAAAAATTCCAAAGGAAACATTTTTGCTGGTTGGTTTTACTGTCTTTTACCAACTGACTGACATGCTAGCCCGTGAGGCAAGACACAACTGTATTTACATCCATGGTCTGTACTGGAACAGAAGAACACAATAGAACAAATAACCAGTGACAAGACAGGCCCAGAGACAGGACTAGAACCAGAACAAAGGGAAATGGCAAAACATACAAGAGCACATGGCATGAAATCAGCAATAGTCACTAGTCACACTGAGAACCTGCACACTGAGAGGGGGAATTCATTACACCAAGTATAAAGGCTAAACCTAGAGTTGCAGCCTCATAGCTCAAGAGTTCCTGGTTCAGTCCTTGGGGTAGGAACACTATTGGCCAGAGATAGGCACACAGTGACTTGAGACTTGACTTAAGACTCGTCCTCAAAAAGACTTGGGACTCATAAACAAGTTTTTTTGGAGTATTAACATGCCTGATGAGCTGAATATCACACTTTACCTTATTGTCTTGCATAACTTTAAAGCAAACAGCCACAGAGGACACAACCATATGAGACTTGTCTTGGACTTACGACCAGAGACTTAAGATTTGACTTTGCTAAAACGAAGACCTTTATCAAAGCACAGTCTGGGTTTTGTTACCATGTTGCAGTTCTGACATAACTGCATTATAATTGTGTCTTGAACCATACCCCCCACCTGTGAAACCCATATTTCATATATTCTACAAGTACACAGAAGATCACTCTTTCATTACATTCACATATGAGCTGTCCACGCAGAAACAGCCTCTTCTGTACACAGACACTACCGATCTGCAATGTTTACACACTCAGTAGCAGTATTTTGCCTAAGATGATGGCAAAGGTCGGAAAAGTCAAACTCGTATTACAGTGTTTCACATCACTCATAATGGGTGAGCAACGATCCTAATTAGTAACGGAGTACATTATTAGCATTGCTGAAGTGAGCACTGCCATTCCCCGAGGCTCCTCCTGATGAATATCAAATTGGCCTCGCTGGAATTTACTGAGGACCTGCGAGCTAAAGTATGTATTTGTGATATAAGTTAATGTCTCAGGAGCATATCAGGACGCACAGGGAGCCAAGGCAGCAGCAGTGGAGCTTTAGCCAGCCTGCCTATCCCATGCTCCTCTCTGTCTCCTCTCATCTGTTGCTCAGGGGATGGGGATGACAGTGGCAGATGCTCCAGGCTGCACTTCACAAGCCAAATTAAAGCCTGTGAGTGCCGTTTAGGCACGGAAGGACCGAAGCTAATATAAATGTGCTTCCTCTAGGAATTTATCTTTTTAAACCAATGCAATCAATGTGTCACTAGCAGTGAGTGTAACAGTTTTTGCCCTTAATGTACAAACCCCATTTCCAGAAGAGTTGGGACACTTTCTAAAAATGCAATGAAAATGGAAATCTGTAATTTGTTCATTCACTTAAACCTTTATGCACCAGATAAAAAAAACAAAAAAGATTTTCAGTGACAAACTTAATTCTATTTATTAAATATAAACTAATTTAGAAATATATGGCTGCAACACACTCAAAAGAAGGTCGGGACAGAGGCGTGTTTACCACTGGGTCACATCGTCTTTTCTTTTACTTACTGGTCCAGAATGCAGTGGTGCGCCTGGTCTTTAACCAACCTAAATGGGCACATGTCACTCCACTACTCATTTAGCTCCACTGGCTACCAGTGGCTGCTCATATCAAATTCAAAGCACTTACAATGGCCTACAAAGTGCTGTCAGGACAGGCTCCCTCCTACCTGCATCTTCTGCATGTTACCCTCCGGCCACTGCGCTCCTCCTACGAACGCTGACTAGCTTTGCCAAACATACGCACAAAGCAATGTAAAAAAAAATAGTCTGTGGTCACCGTTGCCTGATTCTCCTCTGGCAGGCAGGCCAGGGAGCCAAGCCACACTGTTGTAACTTGTGCAGAATTAGGCCTAGTGTTGTCCTGCTGAAACAGACATGGAGTTCCTAGGAAAAGATAGCAGCATATGTCTCTCCAAAATACCAGTATAAAACTCTGCATCAACTCCACATATATGCAGATCACCCATCCTGAGGGCACTGATGCACCCCCATGCCATCACAGATGTCTTTGTGGATGGCCTTTATCATGTTTGGCACATAGAATCCAACATCCGTTTTTCCCCAAAACAAGAACTCATCTGACCATAGAACACGTTTCCACTGTCTTTTGGGTCCATCTCAGATGACTTCAGGCGCAGATAACTCATTTTTGTTTCTGCACAAAATGAATATATGGCTTCCTCTTTGCATAATACAGTTTCAGGTTGCATTTCTTCATGCAGAGGTGGACTGTGTTGAGCAACAATGATTTTCCCACGCGGTGATTAAGTACTCTCCAGGCCATGTGTCTATGTCCATTATGGCAGCATGATAGTTTCTCAAAAAATACCACCTGAGGGCTCGATGGTCACGCACATTCAGCAGTGGTTTCTGCCCTTGGCCTTTACGCACATGTCCCCTGACTCCCCTAAATCTTTTCATTTACATTTCATTTTCATTTCTATTTAAACAGACTGACAACTCTCTCATGAAGTTTGGCAAAAAGTGGTGAACCACAACCTATTCTTTCTTGCAAAGACTAAGCCTTCGACTAAGCTCCTTTTATGCTTTTATCCTGATGATTTCAGCTGTTACCAGTTAAACTGCTAACTGTGGAACCTTCCAGAACAGTGTTACTTGTATAACCCTTTTGCTTCTGTCTCAACTTTTTTTTGAGTGTGTTGCAGGCATCACATTCCTTTATATTTATTAAATATGATCTGGTTTGTCAGTGAAAACTCTGAAATTGTTTTCTTTGTCATTTTATCAATAAAGAAAAAGTTCAAGAGATTTAACAAATTACAGATTTTATTTCATTTTTAGAAAGTGTCCCAACTTTTCTGGAAATGAGGTTTATAATTTTAGCATGGCCAAAGGCATCAATGCCACTTAAATCTGAAATGTGACCACCTAAAGTGATGCTTATACTGGATACCTCAGTAAATTGGGTGAGTCAGTGCACCAGAACAGGATATGCAGGATGAAGTGTGCGAATGATGCTTCAGTCAGGACAGAATGATCTGTGTTTAGTGCACCATAAACGAATCAATGACTGATGTTTCAGCTAATGACAGGACATTTCTCCAGGCTGATTGAGAAAAAAAACTTTCCTTTTCCTCTCAGCTTAAATTACAGTCAACTTGCAAGTACTTCAGAGAATAGGCGGAAATCACGTATAATGCAGAAATGACAAAACAATGGAGACACCTCTCCTCTAACAATAGGTTCTAATGAAAAGAACAGTTTAAAACAGCATTTGATTTCAAAATTATCGACATGCCATACTGTCATCCTTGACTGCATACAAGAAATAAGCACCTGATACCCAGATACGCAGATTTGGGTAGGGCAGGGCAAAATGTGACAAAGTTATATAACTTACAAAAAACATTGCAGAGTTAACAATTTGCAGGTTTGCAGGTCGGTGACCCAGTGATTAATGCATAATTTTTCAAGTTGCGCAGTGCAGGTATTAAAAAACGCTGACCCATGGATCACTGTACCAGATGTTTACTGTAGGGCCCATAATTTTGCCAATATTTTTAAAGATTTTGTTTAAAAAAACAAAAAACTACTTAAACATATTGTGTTAACAACTGTTGCATGTGAATTTTCATACAGGAAGCCAATATTTCTGACTGTAACCTCTTTCCTGTTTCTCAAAGCTTGGTTATTTTTTTTTAGACAAATTACATCCATACACAGTACCATGTACACACAGAAACACACCTTAAACCCAGCTATTAAATCAGTACCAGTAAAATAAAGTAAAGTAAATAGTATACAATATTACAATATAGCACTAAATGGTCTCACACACCTGAGTGAAATTTGAGTCTGTTATGATCTTCCACACCTACACTGATCAAAAGGTGCAGGCTCTCCATTGGTACCTTGAATATTTTAGACTACAGCAGGGAGCAGAGCTTTCCCTTACAATGCCCCATGGTTATGGAACAGCCATCCACTTAGAGTTTGGGACTCAGACACAGTCTCAGTGTTTAAGTCTAGGCTGAAAATTTATTTGTTTAGTCAAGCCTATTGTCAATAGCTTTTCTTCTTAGGTAAAAGCATAGACCTGGAGGGCTCGTAGGCATGGAGTAATCTGTTAAACAGGGATGTTTGGATGCTGTCGCCACCCCACTTTCATGCATTCACTCAGGTTTGTTGCCGATGGAGTGGCTGGCCGGTTTATGTCCCAGGGCTCCCTCATGTCTGCGTTAACTTTTGTCATAACTAGTTTTGCCTGAGTCCCTGCTTGCACTCTACAGAAAATTTAGTTTTTCCCTAAAGGTTTGTGAAAGCGGATACCAAACAATCTCTATTCTTTTCTCCCCCACCTCTCTCTTTCTATACTCACCCCCCACGCAACCAATATAGAGCTACCTTATGCTATACCTGAGACACCAGATGATACCAGATACAAGACACAAGGATGGGTCTTGCTGAGGATGGTCCCCACATGGAGTTGTGTCTGGATTTCATGTCTTTGTAAAGCTGCTTTTAACAATGTTCATAAAATGGAATTGAATTGAACATTCATTTTAATCTGTCTACTAGACAGTAAAGTACGACCCCAATTCCAATGAAGTTGGGACGTTGTGTAAAACATAAATAAAAACAGAATATGGTGATTTGCAAATCCTTTTCAAACCGTCTTCAATTGAATACAAAGACAAGATATATAATGTTCAAATGGATAAAATTTGTTGTTTTTTGCAAATATTCACTCATTTTGAATTTGATGCCCGCAACATGTTCCAAAACAGTTTCAATGGGAGACAGGTCTGGACTGCAGGCAAGCCAGTCTAGTACCCACACTCTTTTACTACGAAGCCACTCTGTTGTAACACATGCAGAATGTGGCTTGGCATTGTCTTGCTGAAATAAGCAGGGACGTCCCTGAAAAAGACATTGCTTGGATGGCAGCACATGTTGCTCCAAAACCTGTATGTATATTTCAGCATTAATGGTTCCTTCACAGATGTGCAAGTTACCCATGCCATGGGCACTAACACACCCCTATACCATCAGAGATGCTGGCTTTTGAACTTTACGCTGTTAACAATCCGGACAGTCCTTTTCCTCTTTGGCCCGGAGAACACAACGTTCATGATTTCCAAAAACAATTTGAAATGTGGACTCGTCAGACCACAGGACACTTTTCCACTTTGCGTCAGTCCATCTCGGATGAGCTTGGGCTCAGAGAAGCTGGCAGTGTTTCCGGGTCTTGTTGATATATGGCTTTCACTTTGCATGGTAGAGTTTTAACTTGCACTTATAGATGAACTGTGTTCACTGACAATGGTTTTCTGAAGTGTTCCTGAGCCTATGTGGTAATATCCATTACAGGATGATGTCAGTTTTTAATAAGGTGCCACCTGAGGGATCAAAGGTCACAGGCATTCAATGTTGGTTTTTGGCCAACACTTGCAGAGATTTCTCCAGATTTTCTAAATCTTTTGATGATATTATGGACTGTAGATGATGAAATCCCTATATTCCTTGCAATTGCATGCTGGGAAACGTTGTTCTTAAACTGTTGGACAATTGTTCGCAAAGTGGTGAACCTCGCCACATCCTTGCTTTGAACGACTGAGCCTTTCGGGGATGCTCCCTTTAAACCCAATCATGACACTCACCTGTTTCCAATTAACCTGTTCACCTGTGGAATGTTCCAAACAAGCTTTTTGAGCATTCCTCAACTTTCCCAGTCTTTTGTTGCCCCTGTCATGTTGCAGGCATCAAATTCAAAATGAGTGAATATTTGCAAAAAAACAATAAAGTTTATCCGTTTGAACATTAAATATCTTGTCTTTGTAGTGTATTCAATTGAATATGGGATGAAAAGGATTTGCAAATCATTGTATTCTGTTTTTATTTATGTTTTACACAACGTCCCAACTACATTGGAATTGGGGTTGTAGTAAAGACAGGAGGTTTTTAGAGAACTGACAGGATCATAGGGGATTTCATACCTCATGCCCCGCGTGGAGCCGTTGTTGTAGTTCTGTAACAGCTGAGGCAGACCCAGCATGGCCTCAAACAGCACAGCCAGTGAGCCCAGAGACTCCACAAACACCACCCAGTCCAGGAAGAGGAGTGTGAAGAAAGCACATAGCAGCGTGAACCCGAAACAGAACAGCAAATAGTCCTCAAAAGCAGTCCATTTCCAAAAATACCGCACATCCAGGTCTGTACAACAAGGAAAGAAAGAAATATCATTATATACATGTTCAAACATGTATATACAACAAAATAAACAACTGCAATATACTAATGTCTAAAACATCAGTGTGTGCTCCTAACAAAATATGATGATATTTATCAAAATGGGTGATCATTTTAAAATACATCTTCTTGCAAAAGTGTTTATCATAGTGATTATCTGTGTGGGGGAAAAAAACAGATACTGTCTAAGAGGTCTGGAGTGGATCTTATTTGTTTCTTATGTATCTCGGTCGAATGTGCAGTAGATATTGATGAATTTTATATTGATGATTAACCAATTAACCACTCAATTAAATGCACATAAGGTATTTAAATCAAATATATTATGGTATTAACATTAAATGTAATGTATTACATTTAATCTGAGCAACAATATTTTCAACACCCTAGTGCACATGTAAATAAAGAAAAACATTGCCATTGCTGATTTCCATCCCATTTCTTACGTCATCATTTTCATGCCTTTAGGGCAAACAAGTGGTATCCTGTTATCACTTGCGTTATAGCAGCTAAAATGAAACTTGCTATGTTGCCAGGAAACCACAAATCACAAAGCCTTGCCCATGATGGAAAACATAAAGAAACAGCAATGACAGCTATTTGCTTTGACACTGGAGACTCCTTCCATAACTGTTAATTAAACATCACCTACCAGAAAGCGTTACCATAATGACTAATTACATTTCTTACATAAAACCAACATTCTTTATTTGTTTATTATTAGCTGTTCCTCTAGAAATGATACTACAACAGAATGACAAGTCAGCTGTTGTAGAAAAATCCTCCAAACCAATTCTTTCTGACCAATCAGATTTGAGAATTTAGCAGGTATAAGGAAACATACAAGCAGTACTAGAAGCTACAATCAAATGTACCTCCCTTCTTTCTGAGCATTGTATTTAATCTATACTACCCTTCAGTGCAATGGCGAGCATCCTCAGGACACCAGGAACGCTGAATGCAATACGAACATATTAAAGGCAAACAAAGTCACAGCATTGCACGGTTTCAGATCATTACCAGTGTGAGCAAGAAAAACTGTGCAGTGCTGTGGTTCTGATTTATCATGTGTACAGTATATGATGTGCAAATAAAGTACAAAGGCAGAGGACAGATAACTCTCTAACCCACATTGTAATCCAAATCACACGAGTTGTTTACACGCTGCTTATCACAGTCATGTACAACATCCCGACATGATCAATGACTAACAGCTTCTCTCGTTCACCGATTACACGGGCCAAGCCAGAATGCACTGTCAGCACCAGAGAAGAATCGATTGTTAAATAAGCGCACATTTGTTTTGGGCTTAACTGGAGACTATCGTACAGGGGACACTGTTATGGAGAGCCTGTACTTTTTACTGTTTATAGTATGTGAAATGCAAGCAGAGCAGCTGAGACATGGACGAGAGACACAATCTGTGCCCTGAGAATCAGGAAAGCAGAGTTGCTGAAAAGAAAACAAAGAGATCTCTGGCTTCTTCTTGGTGACCTTGAAGCGATAGTAGAAGACGTAAACAATAGACAAAGATGTGCACAAATGAGAAAAAGATCATCCATGGCAGGACCACACCGAGTGTTTGAGTATGAGGGTTTACTTATTCCAGCTTGCTTATTCCATGTGCAGTGACTGATGCTGCTCCTGATACAATCTGAATGGGAATTTAAGGGGAATTTTGGCAGTTTTGCACCAGTCTAAAATTTTCACCTGCACATACATACTAACTGCATTGATCTTCACAAATAAACCACCTCAGCAAGGCAACAGTAAATGGAAGCTCTATTTCACTTTAAATCAAAACATAAAACTAGCTGATGACAGCAACGGCTACGATAAGAAACCGGAGGCACTTACCTAGTGCTCTCCTTCCTCTCACTTAGTGAGCAAAAACACTTTAAAAGATGTGGAAAATACATCCATATCAGCCATTTCCCGAGAGCAAAATGTTCAAATGTGACCTTAGAGGATGTTTATAAGATAGACATAGAGAGCCTTTGGTAAGAGTAGGTCCTGATGTGGTTCTAAAAGGCCATGGGGAAATTTGCCAGGTCCTCAAGAGGAAAACCGCTTTCTCACCACAAGTGCAAAACACCTGAAGAGCCAAAATGTTTCCCTACTGGTAACTGGGCTCATGTTAGGGTTAGGGTTAGTCATACCTGTTTGTGATAGCTGCTTCTGGGGGAACTCGTCAGTTTTTCTGCAGTGTATCAAACAATTATTATAAACAAAATACTGAAGTATTCTGAGTAAACAATCTCAGACATGGAAAGAATCCAGAGAACCCCTGAACTGAACTCTGAACCCTGGACCTGTGGGACACCTGGACTACCTCAAGTGCCCCTGAGATGCCCCATGAAAAGATATCAAAAGTAGAACTGTACTTATGGAAATGAAATATTTCAAATGCAAACCCATGGATGTAATAGTAAAAACTAAAAAAAAAATTCCAGTTTAGGCCACACCCACATTCATTCCAAATATACAGTATATACAGAGACAAATATTTTCAACACTAAACAGCTATAGACCGGTACAGTTACAACTCTAATGCACAGGAGCTCTAAACATATTTTCCAATATATCTAGACTACCACAGAGTCATCTTAATATATTCATATGCAAACCCTGTTGCCTTTCTGAGCTTATTTTGGAGGGTGTTTCATTAATGTTGAGGTTTCATTATAACAGGTCCATATTGCTATGCATAATAAATGAGAGCAGTGTGACCACAATATGGTCTTCTTTGTTGTAAAATATTAGCTCTTATTTTGAAGCCTGTCCATTTTTGTGCAGCACAAATTAGGAGCCTCTGGTCAAAACTGAAATTGACATGACAGAATATGGATACAACTCTTTAACATGCAGTTACTGTGCCTGGCTTTCAGGACCAGTCCTGGGTTTTATATAGGTTTTGTACAAACACATTTTTATGCATTATGTATTGTTCTTCCCAAATGTCATTTACACAGGATGTTAAAATCAACATGACTATAAAAACACAAGACATCTAAAAGAGACATATTAAGGGGCCAGATCAGGGAGAACAATGCATGACTTCCCCCCCCATCCATTTGACAATTTAGGATACCCTAGGGTGGCCAGTTAATCATAAGCTACTATGGACAGCTACCTCTCTCTGGTCAACAGGGTGTTTATTCACTTTCTTAAACATTTTTTTCCACTTACTGGCTCAGGTAAAGCAAATTATAACTTTCCTTTCTCCTACCTTTGCTCTCTGGTCCTCTTTGCCCTTCCTCTCAATGGCCTTTTCTAACTGTGCCCCCAATTTCCGTAGAGCCTGAAGGCTTGTTGGAGGCACTCCAGTCTGGCTTGTGAGCTCAGAGCTCTGGTGTGGACAAGTCACACTTCAAACACACACAAAGAGCATGAAGGTGATTGAAGGCTTCTCCTCTCAGCCTTCCGCATATCAAACGGTTCAATTACTGACAAAGCTCCCTCCTCAAAGCTATGAGGGAAACTTCTCTCCAGCTCAAAAAGCTCCCATATCTCGACCTAACAGCCTTTTTTTCAATCATCATCAGCAAAGCTGTCAGAGCCAATAGCTCTGTCATTCATCTCCTAACCTTGAGGGCTCACAGAAACTCTGGTTTGCTGCTCACACTGTTCTTTAGGGCATGTCAATCTTAGCTGGAAAAGCAAAGGTCAGACATACATTTGAAAAGAGTGGCAAGCATGAGAAAAGCCATCAAGGTTCATCAACATCATCCACAAACCTACCCAAACCCTACGAGCTCTGACTGCACTATGTCCCTCAGCTGAGTCCTCAAGCTTTCGGCCAACCAAGACTCTGGTCCGATTGCTGGATCTCTAAGGTATAAACTTTCTTATAGTTTAATTTTATACACTTTAAATAGCTGGTCTAAAAATACAGAATATAGAAACCCAGCACTAGACCAATAAGGACTAACCCAGCTTCACTGGGTTAGGATATTGACCCATTTTTTTTTTTATTTGTGCGCCTGAAACACCCTTAAATTATGCTTCAACAGCTATTAAGGAAGCTATTAAAATAGAAAAACTATTTCAGACATTTCACCTAGACCGTGACCGTGACCTTTTTTTTGATCAGTTCAAAAAAATCATCAGCTGGTTTGCATTATATGACAGATTATATGATATGATAACCCAACAAACATTCAACTACTAGCTTTTAAAACATCAAACCAAAGATAACCTCAGACAAACACACATACGGACGCACGGATAACCTAAAATAAAACTAAACATGAAAATAACTAGATTGCTAGGCTCTACATGTACAAGCCTGAAATATGCCGTAATCAACTAGACCAAGTTAATATAATATCTGTGGACATTTGTAAGTGGAATGAACATTGCAAGGACTGGACTCTGATGCTAGTCAATAATCTGAAATAATTATAATAAAGTGAAAGTGTAAGCTAATTTTTATGCTAAAACTATTGTTAATAGTTATGAAACAGCCCCCAATACAGTGACTTAATGTTAACTGTTAAATATTTACGTAAAAATATCAGCACCTGATGTCAGCAATGCTCTTGTGGCTGAATAAGCACAAATCCCCACAGCCATGCTCCAAAATCTAGTGGAAAGCCTTCCCAGAAGAGTGGAGCTTATTATAACAGCAAAGAGACTAAAGAGACGAAATCTAGACTGACTATTTGCCTTCAACAAGCACATGAGTGTGTCATTTTATGTTTGTCAATGTGCATCATATTTATTACAAGAAGCTAACATCTGCCATAGTTTCTCCTCAAATAATGTTAGCTAACATCCTTTGTCTAACTTTGGCTATCAAGCAAGCTTACGCCTGCATAATTTTGGAAGGTTTAACTAGATTATAAATTAAGTTAAATATGAACAAAATCTTTTCTTGCAGTTACAGAAAACCTTTTTTGTTTGCCTCAGGCACAGCGGAAAATTCCAGGAACCCTGCCAGCAGGTCCTTGTTCCTTTTCATGCCCAATTCAGCATGTTCTGTTGTCCATTATTAATCCAGTCTGGGTCACGACAACCTAACTACCTGACACAAGAAGTTATAAAAATAACCTCGCATTTTTTAGAGTATACATTTATACCCACTAGTGGCACCAATCCCTACTTACATGTGTGTTAACATTATTTTTTAACATTTACAACCCAACGTGTGTGCTAGGTTTCTGGGTTAGGGCATCATGATATAATTAAAGAGGGCACACACCAGGCCAGCGGCAGAGCCTTGAATAAATAATGCATTAAGCTGCAGGTCCAGAAATAGTGCTACCCATTCAGAATATGTAACTATGTTTAGTCCACTCGCACATACGTACATAAAAGTTCAAAACGCTCTATTCGTACACGTGGTCTCTTCAATCCTGAATCACTTCTAAACAGAACCACAGTTTGAGCTTTACATTACTATAAAAAGTATACAAAACTTTCTTTTGATACCAGCATGATCTCTGAGCCAAGAATATTAAATAGACTGTCATCCAAGAAGAAGGATTTTTGGAAAGCATTCACATAAATACTTCATATAAAAAACATTCATATTTAGACATACTGTAGCATGAACACTTTTCATCTAAGAAAGCACTGTGGAAAAAAGAAAATGTCTGTAAAAAACAGTAATTATCTGTGTAAAAAAGTGTAAAAATGGTGATTCTGGCAGCATGCATCAGAAAATATATGCAAAAAATACCATAGTTAACATCTAAACATCCATTGAAGGCAGTTGGGAGTCAAAGTAATTTGTTACTTCAGTGTCATTTCTGGGGATGAAACCTGTGCTTTCCTGCTCACAAGGAGGTTTCCTTAACCACAAGCTTACCAATGGCTTACCTATTAGTGCTGTTATAAAACACACCACAAATCTAAGACCATTTAACCTATAAAACAAACAAGGTAACATTTAATTTTACACTACAAAGGCCCAGGCTTAAATTTACTCCCAAACATGTTGCGAAAAAGTCTGTCAATTTTTGTATTTTAATTTAAATACATTAATAAACTGTCAAAATAAAAGCGTTTTCTGTCTATGTAGCTGAACTGTAATCTTACATCGTGTAAATTACAGAAAATGCTGCTACTTTTCTCAAAGAATAAAGAATATTGTGTCAGTTACACTTACAGTTAGTGTTGTTGCTGTTAAAAGCAGATATTTAATGACACATTTTAATAAACAGTTTATTCTTGTGGGCGACACGGTGGCTTGGTGGGTAGCACCGTCGCCTCACAGCAAGAAGGTCCCGGGTTCGATCCCCTGATGGGGCGATCTGGGTCCTTTCTGTGTGGAGTCTGCATGTCCTCCCAGTGTCCGTGTGGGTTTACGCCGGGTACTCCGGTTTCCTCCCACAGTCCAAAGACATGCACGTTAGGTTGATTGGTGT
>JAOVYV010000035.1:27603577-27616754 GCA_025674545.1 Hassar affinis | reverse complement strand
GAGAGAGAGAGAGAGAGAGAGGGAGGGGGGTGAGAGAGAGAGAGGGAGGGGGGTGAGAGAGAGAGAGGGAGGGGGGTGAGAGAGCGAGAGGGAATGAGAGAGAGTGCAATAGGAAATGAGAGAGAGAGAGTGAGAAACAACAAGAGAGCACAAGAGAAAGCACGAGAGGGAATGAGAGAGTGAGAAAAACAAGAGAGAGAGTAGAGAGATAATGAGAGAGAACGAAAGAGAAAGAGACATAGAGCAAGAGCGAGAGCTTGAGCAAGAGTGCACAAGCAAGAGAGAAATACAGAGAGTGAGAGAAAGAGAAATGAAGGGTGCACATTAAAATGGGAAGCACCCTGATGTATAGTGTCCTGTTCGCTTCAGGAAAGGAAACTTACGCCTGCAGTTTGCTGTCCGAGTTCTCTTTGGTTTCCTTCTTGGCCTGCTTTAGCTCCTTTTTAGCAAGCGCTAGCTGCTCTTTCCTACTATCAATCTAAAAGGTCAGAACCACAGTAAGTCACATAACCTGAGCAAATGTCTCAAGAGATCAGACAGGGAAACAACCAGAACAAGAGCAACTCAAATCATACACACAGCATTACAAAGCACATCAAAACACACACACACACACACACACACACACACAGCATTACAAAGCACATCAAGTGAAAATGTAAGTCAGACATTTTTGTCACTTGTGCTTGCACACAGTGAAATTGGACCTCTGCATTTAACCCATCCGGGCAGTGAGACACACTAGTGAACACACACTAGAGGGCAGTGAACACACATGCCTAGAGCGGTGGGCAGCCCTAGCCACAGTGCCCGGGGAGCCAATGGGGGTTAGGTACCTTGCTCAAGGGCACTTCAGCCAAGTCCTGTCAGTCATGGGAATCAAACCCGGGACCTTCCGATCACGGGGCAGACAAGCAATCTATCTGAAATAAACAAAAATGTGCACTGGGCACTGTTCTTTTCTCCTGTATCTCCTCACCTTAGCCTGTAGACTGGCCATGGACTGCTCGAAGGTCTTCGGCGGCGCCCGCTGATGGTTACAGAGAACTGCAACCGCACGGTTCGCCCTGTTGTAGGACAGCATCTTCTCCACCTGGTTATCTGCAGCTGTACGTCAAGCAGACAGAGAGATGAGGTGATGGAGCACAAAACATCATTAATAAAATGGATAAAAAGAGTCAATGAGTCAACATTTATGCACAGAGAATTTGGCTCATTTGGTGAATTGGTTCATTTAGATGATGTGCATGTTTGTATTTGGTCCTACATTTATACCAAGACAAATAAAGCAAACTCAGACACAAAAAAATGGCATGTAGAAGAGAACAAGCACTATAAACTTCACTCAGGAGAAGGGGCAATACATCGGTTTATTTACAACAAAAAGGCTGTGGTGGATTAGGAATAGAACATTCTGGGATGTGCTTTTAAAGGACAGCCAGTAACTTCAGGGACATAAGTTTAACTCCACTTCATGCTGGGCTGCATAACACCACCCCATCATTGACCGTTTTCCTAATAACATCATGCGCCATCAGTTTTTATTCCTTACTTACTTACTTAGGGTGTGTTTATACCTAATACATTATAATACATAATACATAATAAATAATAAATAATACATTGCTTTTATTGGCTAAGCATCCCAAAACAATTTAAAAAGAAATTGTGATGTACAATGTACACTGCAAAATACATATCAAAATACGCCACCTATGCACGTCATTGGTTGTGTCCGCCAGTGTGTATATAAAGCGACAGACATCTATGAAAGCTTCTAGAGCTGTTTCTGCTGTGAGAACTGCAAGTTATTACGATTTTGCAATTTTCAATACAGATTACCAGTTCGTGAGATGGGTCATAGTATTTCGGAGGCAGAAGCAAAGTTTGGATTTTCACATATGAGCATTTCAAGCGTGTACCATGACTACAACAATTCTGGAAAAACCTCAAACTTACGACAGCAGTGTGGCGGTAAAAAGACTCTGGGTGAAGTGTCCAGCGTCGGCTGACAAGAATCGTTTTAGGAGATAGGCGTGCAACACTGCCTCAAGTAACATCAGAATTCAGTGCTGGAGCCTCAACAAACATCAGCGTGAGGACTGAGCAACGTTCCCTCCGAGAACTCTGGGGGATGTACCGAGTGTTAACTGCTATACCAGTTTTTCCAGGTACTTCAGTGTATATTTTGTGAGCCAGTCATAAGAACAATGCACCTGACTGGGCTTAATGCACTTATCAGGGTTGTGTATAACTGGTGTTATTTTTGGAAACCCAGCAAGAGAAATAGATAAAGGAGTCAAAACAGTACCAGAAATTCCTCCACTGCACACACCAAAGAAGGTACACTGCAAAGAGAAGAACATTTCCGATACTCCAGGTTTGTCCTCTGATCATTTTTTTTGTTTTCAATGCGCGCTGTTCTCTCACAGCAGGTTTAATGTCGCATCTTGGTTGGTTCGTTTAGATGCCTTTGGTTTGTATTGTGTTCATACTTCTAATGAACCCCACCGGAATTCATTCACAAACGCTCCGAGACCCACCTGCTCAGGCGGACTCAGTCCACTCATCTGGTGCTTCCTTATTTATAAGGAAGCGTTCCCACTTACTCTAACGAACTGCACTTACAGAGCAAGTGCACAAGGGTTCGTTTTAATCGAACCAAAGCTGACGAGTATAAACACACCCTTAGGTTGAAGCGTAGGGTGAAGGAATTTCATACAAACCCTACCATACAAATCTGTGCTTGTATACACCAAACAGCATTTAACCTGAGTATATATA
Organism: Hassar affinis; assembly: GCA_025674545.1. Classification (NCBI taxonomy): domain Eukaryota; kingdom Metazoa; phylum Chordata; class Actinopteri; order Siluriformes; family Doradidae; genus Hassar; species Hassar affinis. The sequence continues at coordinate 27,613,970 of JAOVYV010000035.1, read as the reverse complement.
AATATCATATACACACACTCTCCTCTGCAGAGCAGATTTCAATAATTACTAGGTGAACATTTATGGGCATGAAAGATGCAGAATGATTTAATTGTTTAATTGTGCATGAGAGCAAAGACACACTGTGATTGACTGGGTGCCAAGCGAGCCAGTGCAAACACTAACAAACATGAATTGACATCATTTATGGTGGTTTTGCTTTTCTGGCAACCCATCGTCCAGAATAGCACCTGTGTCTTTTCTCTGTAGGTGATCAAGCATTGTGATTGTGCTATGCCATCAAACAATTTGCACAGTGTACAAACCACCTGCAGGTATGGGAGCCTTGGGTCTTTGGAAACCGTTACACTGAGCCGACATGATTTTTTAAAAAAACGTAGCATTGACTGGAGCCTGGAGCCAAAAATAACTGATGTCATGAAAACAGCAAATACAGAGTGATACTGAAGAAAAAAAAACATTTGTTATAATAAACTGAAGTGTTGTAGCCAAGCTATCGTTGGTGTCCAGGGTTGCCAGGTATCAGCAAACGTCTCACTGCAACTACATCCCAAACCTGTACGTCATCTAAAACAAAATAAAAACTAAAAAAAAGAATCAAATCAGGAACTAGAAAAGGGAATTACATTTTCCTTCTCTTTCCAAGTTCGCTGTAGTGCACGCGCATTTCTAATTTGCTGTTTCAACCGTACCTACAAGCTATAAACCCTGCTGCTATGAATCAAAAATCACATTCTGCTAGGCTTGTGAGGTCATGTGTGATATGATCATGCTCTCCTAACTTTCGCTCACTGATAATAGTTTTAATCCTAGCTCATGCGGGAGGGGTGTTGTGGCCAGATATGTACAGTATCTACGGTCTACACTATGATAATCACCCATAGGTAGTTACTGAGTTACTAGTTACATTTTATTTTGGCTCAACAAGTGAACTGAAGTCAGGACTGTAAATAAATGTAACGAGTTATAAGTTGTGTAAGCTCTGTATAAAACGATATAACCTACGAACGTGTGATGAAAAGCAGCGGTAACATTCTTGTATAGTGAAGTAGTCCTGATAAACACCACATTTCATTTCCCTAATTTGTCTCCGTTCGTGTTCTGTGAGCGACGCCATTCAATACTTTATCTTTTCACCAGGAAGCACATAGGAAACATTTAAACACCGGAGAAAGATGTTTTGTTGCTCTTCTCCACAGTCTGACAGCAGGTTATTATGGTTGCTATAGGACACATTTATATTTATGGCATTTGGTAGACACCCTTATCCTGCCAAACTTCCATTAATCTCCTTTACACAGCTGAGCAGTTGAGGGTTAAGGGCCTTGCTCAAGGGCTCAGTGACAGCTTGGTTGTGGTGGCATTTAAACCAACATCTTAACCACTGAGCTACACTGCCAGGACACAAAATAGGTGAAAATGAAAGACATATTAGAAAGGACAAGACTTTTTATTTTTGTTGATCTTAAAGCTAAAGACACCATACTAATACCTGACTAATGTTTAAACCATCTTTGTACTGCTAGCCTTCACAAGAGGACTCAAGTGGTGATTCCTGATCTTACAGTCAATCATCCCAACCTAAATTCTGCTGTCAAAGTCACACAGCTTCCTGTAGTACAAACATGGTTCTGTGTTCTCCATGGAAAAAAAAAACCCAGATTGACTTAAAGCAAGAGAAAGAAAAACTCATTCTTAGGAGAAGAGTGCTTTTGTAAACCCCTTTACCCTGTAGCCACTTGATGTTTTAAAGGCTGGGGTGTTAATCAATAACCGTTTCATTAACTGGCCCAACAGTCAATTGCCAATTATCCCTTCTGCAGCAGCTGGTGTCAGAGTTAGAGTACATCTAGCTTAACAAAAATTATTTTTTTCACCCTAGTGTGATTAGATCACTGCTCTGGCTTAAGTCAGTACAGCCAAACCCCTTTCTTTCCACAACCCAGGTGCCCAGATCCTCCTTTCACATGCAAGTAGATAACGGGAACGTATGGAGAGAATCACAATGCTGCACTCCACGAGCTGTAACTAGCTGCTTCCTCACATAGTTCTCACTTGCATGTCGAGGAGCGCCTCTCTTTCCACCTCACAAGTCCTCTCACCTCTCATCATGTTGAACCTGTGAGCTCAGCTCAACTGTAAAATCACATGAACAAAGAAAAAAAACCCATACTCAGAGCACTCTCAAGATTTCTGGTTTCGTGTGGAATGTTCATACAGTGACTGATCACTTTATTAGGAACACCTGTACACCTACACATTCAGGCCATTCTGTAATCAGCCAATCGTGCGGCAGAGGTGCAATGCACAAAATCATGCAGACAGGTTGATTTTGACTTCAGCAGACAGGTTGGGCTGGTTTAAATATTTCTATAACTGCTAATCTCCTAGGATTTTCACACACAACAGACTCGAGTTCACACAGAATGGTGCAATAAAGAAAAAAAAGAGAGAATGGTCAGACTGGTTTGAGCTGACAGAAAGGCTACAGTAACTCTATAATTGTGTTGAGCAGAAAAGCATCTCAGAATGCACAACACTGAAATCTTTGAGGTGGATGGGCTACAACAGCAGAAGACCATATCAGGTCCCACAGCCAAGAACAGAATGCTGAGGCTGCAGTGGGCACAGGATCACCAAAACTGGACCGCTGTTGCCTGGAAAAACCTATCCTGGTCTGATGAATCTTTGCTGAGTCACATAGGTTATAGGGTCAGAATTTGGCTCCAACAACATGAATCCATGGACCCAACCTGCCTTGTGTCAACTGTCCAAGCTGGTGAAGGTTGTGTAACAGTGTGGGGAATTTTCTCGGCACATTTTAGGTCTGTTAATATCAGTCAGTCATTGCTTGAATACCACAGCCTGTTTGAGTATTGTTACTGGCCATGTGAATCCCTTCATCCCATCTTCTAATGCTCCTTCCTGGATGATAATGCACCATGTCACAAAGCCATCTCAAACTGGTTTCACGAACACTGCTCTCACTGAGAATTCCTTTGAGATGCTATGAAACAGAAGATTCACAGCACAAAAGTGAAACATCGGCAGGAACCTTACGATGCAATCATGGCAACATGGACCCGAATCTCAAAGGAATGTTTCTAATATTTCGTGAAATTCATGCCATGAAGAACTTGGGTTGTTCTGAGCATAAAAAGAGACCCAGTATTACTATAGTGTTCCTAATAAAGTGATCGGTGAGTGTAGGTGACTCAGACTCAGAGGGAAAAGCACAGACTCCACCACACTGGCTGAGCATAGGTGAGTGTGAAAACACTCCTGAAGACCAGAAATAGGTTTCTGTACTGTGTACAGAACCGAACAGAGAGCCAGTGCAGAGGTGACGTGTTCACAGAAGCTGAGCTCTGCTGAAAGAACAAATCAGTTGGTAAGTGGTAAAACATTTTTGGCTCGTTTTTCTCCTCCATAGTTTTAGCATTCTAAAAGAATTTGCCACTGCCACAAGCGATTGTCACTTCTGAAAAGTCCTCTGCACCACGTCCTCCCGCCCTCAGACATTGATTGACAGGGCTGCCTCATTGACACTGAAAATGCAAAAAAAACTAGCAGTGACTTTATTCTTGGCCACGTTGGCGCATGAGGAAGAAAACAATGAAGTCAATGGATTTTGATTACTTTTTTCAAAATGGCAGACCTGTTTAGACACTGAAAATGAACTCTCAATCCGCCTTTCGCCTTTTAATTCCGGCACCTGTTGTACATTACATTACTGTGCGCAGAACAGCGCATGCAAATACGCATTTTATTCACAACCGAATCTGAAACACGCCTCAAATTATGCTCATTAAGGAAATGTAATTGCAAATAGATATTGGAATTAGCATTTTCTAATTAGCATTTGAATAAAGTCTGGGAAAATGCTATCCTATGAATGATTCATGCTGAGCAACGTATAAATGGGTGTTCTAAATCCAGCGCAGTGTTAATTACAGTCAGTGGGGGACTTACAATTGCTGAGCTCTTTGAGCTGCTGCTGCAGTGTCATGGAGGCGTTGTAGGTCCTAAAAACCTTGGCTGTAAGACCAGGCATCAGAGAGTTCAGATGCTTATTCAACAATGCAGTCTGGAGAAAGACAAAAAGAAGGCATTCTTACACTCAAAACACACAATAATGTTTTTATCTTGTATAATAACCCTCACTAGTGTTTCACTAGATGGCACTGTCGCATCGATTGTGGATCTTCTGTCATCTTAAACCGCGACAGAGACGAAAAGACTACTGCACAACTAGACACAGATATTATTTTGATCAAGCATCAGTTTATGGAGCTTAGAAACTAGCATGAATTTCTTGTATTAAGCATATACACATTAAACACATTTTTTTTCTGTGGTGTGTCTAATAAATGTACATCTTTTCCAATGTTTTCTTTGCTAGGGGTAAGGCTTTATCGTTGAAAACACAGCTTGACATTACATGGTTACAGTTTTGAGAGTTGCGGTGACGGGAGGCTTGATGATGCCTCCTCCGCCACCGCCAAATCTAGTCTGTCTTGTTACTAAATTAAATGCCCCTTGAAATATAATTGCGACAGGGAAACTATTCAAGAAAAAAATAATCTCAGACATCTGCCCGTGCTGTGACCGCGACCCTGTCGGGACCAATTCCAAAATCTCATCAGTTCATCTTCTGACTATATTTAGAATTCCATATAAATCCTCAACCTATAAATTCAACCTCTCCTTGCTGAGATACAGCAGATAAACAGTCATGAGCATGTACTGAGTGTAGAAATTTTTTTTAAACAGAACATTAAAAAAAAGCCACGCAATGTCTTTCCAGTGCATTTCTGCTTTTCTGAAAGTGGTATTTTTGACATTTGAATCTTTGGGTTTTATTTATTTTAAAACATCTAAATACCTGTCATTTCATATCTTACTCCTAACAAGCTTAAAATAAAAACAAAATACTGGCAAAAATTTAAATAAATCTATTAATAGACCACAGAGAAAAAAATCATTTTAATGTTGTTTTTTGTATAATGTATTTTTTTGTTAATGTTGTATTTTAATATAATAAAAGTTTTATATAAGTTATAAAATATTTATTCAAATAATTTTATCAGGTTCCAAGCACCGTAAGAGTAAGGATGGATACCCATTTAACATGAGTCTGCTACAACACAATAGGTACTATGTGCCGGATATGAAGTCGGTAGCACGGACTGCAAGTCATTTTGTTTTCCCAAGAGTTCAGCCTTTATACTGGGACCGAGACACGCATAGGAAGCATTTAAGGTTCACTCTAACACTCCAGCTGTGACACATCACCACTAATTACATCAAACTGAAGTGTGAATATGTTTCAGTCAATCTATCTTGATACGAAATGCTTACTGGGTCAGGGCTCAAAACTGGTGAACACAAATGTGTAAAAACCTCGGACATCCGACCGAATCGCTGCAGTGGGCTTCTGAAGCCTCAGGTGACCCGTGAGGGGAGGATCTTACGCAAGGACTATTCAAAGAATCTACTAATACAGTATTTAACACCCAAATAAAGCATTCAACCTCAAAATAGTGTGCAAAATAATATGTATAATAAAAAAAAAATTATGTATTAAAGTGTGCAAGCAAAATCCACTATGCAACTATCTTCATAGTGTATTCGTAAGTAAATAAGCTATAAGTAAACAAACCAACAAATAAATTAAACATCATGCACAACATTGTATTGCTATTGATCTAATGATTTTTTTTATTTAAAAAAATATTCTGGTACAAAAAAAAATCTATCATAAAAAAGAAAAAAATTAATTAAATAAATAAAATTAAAAACTGTAAAAAAAGAAGGAAAGAAAGAAAGAAAGAAAGAAATTCAGCTTTCTAGCACTGAAAATATTTTCTTTAAATATCTTTTTATTAAAAAAACTATTCTGGAACAAAAAAAAATCTATCAAAAAGAAAAAAATAAAATAAAATGTTAATGTGTACAATGCATTGCTATTTGAAAACTGTAAAAAAAAAAGAAAGAAAGAAAGAAATAAAGAAAGAAAAAAAGAAAAAAAAATCAGCATTCTGGCACTGAAAATATTTCTAATTATTTAAAGTACTTCAGCAAAGTCAGCATGTAAAGAACCCTTAATAAAGCAGGCATGGCTATTCCATTATTTAAAGTGTGTACAGAACTCAGTGCATGCCTTGCTCACAGCAGGGATTTGTTAAACACGATCTTTTAAAGGATTTATGCAAAAAAAATGCAGTAATTGCTCCTGACTAAGCATCATGCCGTGACATTTATTACAAAACTGATATTACACTGTAAGCAAAATAAGCATGTTTCTGTATATTGCAACTAATCCGTAGCAACGTGTACACGAGTATGGTGTTATTATCGAAAGAGATTTGTACTAATTAACACCTCCGTAATGATTATATTTATACTGCGTAAATAATAAAGCACTCACAAACCAAGTCATAAAAGATAAATGAGCACCATTAAGTGCACATAATGAAGTTCTCTAGACTCACAAAGTTTATCTGCATGAACAGAACGCTGCAACAAATCTATCTGCATGAACAGAAAGCTGTCAGTTTTGGCATAAAACCCTCAAAATATCATCCAATACACTCATATATTCATATTCAAGAAAACATCTAAACTGATCAAACAATTTCCCAAATGTTGCCTTGCCTGAAGGATTATATTTTAGTGTTTTGGAAAAAATAGTTATTTATTTAAAAAAAGTAACAGTAGGTAATGATTCATTTTCTTCAAGAGCAGCTCGGACACTAGATCCAACTGTAATTCAGATCAGAATTTTATATTAATGTGCTTGTTTGAACACAGTGAACAGCCATAACATTAAAACCACTGACAAGTGAAGTTAACACTGATTATCTCATTGGCACCTGTCAAGTGGTGGACAAGTGAACAGTCGGTTCTTGAAGTTGATGTGTTGGAAGCAGAAAAATGGGCAACGGTAAGGATCTGCGTGACTTTTTGCTTGCTGTATATAGGGCTGCATAGAGGCAGACCCGTCAGAAAGCCCATGCTGACCACAGTACACCACCAAAAGCAATACAATGAGCATAAGAGCATGAGAACTGGACTATGGAGCAATAGAAGAAGGTGGTCTGGTTGGATAAATCATGTTTTGTTGGAAACGATGGCACCAGGATGGCAAAGCTGCTGGGAAACCTTGGGTCCTGGCATTCATGTGGATGTTACTTTGACTTTTGAGGAACATGAAGGGTTCAAGGTGTTAACATTGCCTCCATATTCCTCAGATCTCAATCCGATGGAGCATCAATGGGTTGTTCTAGACAAACAAGTCAGAGCCATGGAGGCTCCAGCTCGCAATTTACAGGGTTTAAAGGATCTGCTGCTAACGTGGTGCCAAATACCACAGCACACCTTCAGAGGTTTTGTGGAGTCCATGCCTCAATGGGTCAGAGCTGTTTTGGTGGCACATGCAGGACTTATTTCTATAGTAACAACTCACTCATTGACACTGACTTGATGGATAATGGACGTGCTACATCTAAGACTAATAATCAATGGATTAAAAAGTCTGTTATTTAACAAAGAAAACATATAAACGTTGATATGGGGATGCTTTATGTTAGCATTTTGAAAGGAGTCTCCAGTATAAGTGGTAAAGCTGTTTCTTTAGGTTTTATGACCCAAAGTGTCTTGGTACTTTCTCAGTAACACGACAAGCTACTTATTAACTTCATGAAAGAAAAACCGAGACTGGTGGATAAATGAATTAAAAAAAGTATAAATGTTGCTCCTTAATAGATTAAAAAATGTAACTGTTGGCAAATTGCTGAGGAATAAATTCTTTTTATTCAATGTATTCATTTATAATTCAATAATTTGAATGTTATTGAAATTGAAGTGTTATTCAACACTTTGGAATGTTATTGAAAAATAATCAGCTTTCAGGTGGTATCGACATCACCTCACCCCACTGTTGATTCTTTTTCTTTAACTGCACATGCTAGAGTTTTTTATTCTGTACTTATCAGGCGATGCTGTGAGATCGACCAGAGCTCAGTATCTTCTTGCTCGGGTTTAACCCCAGCATGTTCTGCAGTCTGCACTAGGCCAGACTACAGTATTTCTCCAGAAATTAGTTACTGGTTGAATCTGAATGCCAATAATGCAGCAGCTTCATCATAGCCTGGCTACATCTGCATCCTCATATGCTGCTGACTCATCATTTCTAACATCTGGCTTCTTTATGACTGAGGTGTATGTGCTGGCTTAATCAAACACATAAATAAAACATATCCCATAAAATATACTGGAGCGATGTATTCATTTCATGCTGTTCCACTGTTCATGGGGGAAGAATTTGGTTTCCAATAACGGTGTGCAGAAATCATAGCACTGGGGTTATTAATAGTGCATTTTAAAACATTTTAGCAGCTTTATCCCAACAATAGGAACAGGTCTACCTTGTTAGTAGGTGGCCGTTTTTTGTTTTTTTTTGTCATAACCTTGCAATAACCTTTTAACACTTTGATAACAATAGCCTTACAAGCCAGACTTCAAACTTTGGCTAGACAGTCTGCTAGTTTTCCCAAGAAGCAGCTCAGACAAGGAGCCTTTTTTGACAGACATTGCAGATAACGAACCACGGAATCTTTTTCTGTAGCATTTCGACCAGAATGCAAGGAAATCTCATTTACCCACAACTGAACTCTTTAATAGCTTTTAAAATGTCATTTTGTGACTTTCCTTTTTTCGGTTTCAGGCAGTTGACCATGTCCTGCTCAAAATAGCTCAATGTGTCAAAAGTGCTCTTGCTGGAAAGCTGAACATGGAGACGGGTGTGCATATAAAAATGCCAACTGCCAGTCCTGCAAGATCCTGAAGCATGCAGCCAGAAAAGTGTACAAAACATAGACACTCTGTGTGCTGTGGATGGTACACCTGAGGCTAAAAATCCACTAACAATAATGGAGTAGCAATCAGGAATTTCTCTTGTGCAACATTTATACAATTTATTCAACAAATGAAATACAAAAACTAGATTCACTTTAATAGCAGCAGGAGGTGCAGTAATCAGTGAACCTAAACCATGTAAGACCAGAGCTACACCAGACTAATTACATAGCTGATAAAGCGTTAAGTCTTGTCTCCTTGCTACATTAATAATTGGCCACTATGCATAGCCAATCATATGAGAGAGTGAGAGTGAGAGAGTGAGAGTGAGAGTGAGAGAGACTGAGACTGTTCATTTGAGGCACATTAGCATAACTGACATTTTGACAACTGATATCTGATTATAAATGGAATTAATTACATGCACAGCTATCATGATCAAAGTGCAACAGTCATTGTCTGAGGAAATGATACATAGATAGCAAGGATTTAGACATCTGTGACTGCTTATGTTACCCAACATGATCTCTGCAAGAAGATTAAAAAAAAAGTATTCATTCAATTTAAATGTCAACATAGAACATTCCTATGTTGTTTCTGTCAAGTATATTTATGGTTTCTTTAAACAGTCAATGTGGCAGAAAAATGCATTATTCAGCCTATGGAGATCAGCAGTGTGAAGACAGATAGCCCGATAGCTCTGGATTGCAACAAGCATTCTACATTGCACAGCTGCACAACCAGGTTATAATGCTTAAAAAGAACTTTCAAACACCACCAAAGGCTGCAGAAATCTGTCATTTTAACCGCATTTGGAGCTCTATTTCTGCTGCAGAGCTCATTATGTTACAATGGAGTCCCTGGGGTCAGATACGTTTTTTGGGAAGATTTAGGGAAGAATATACTGCATAAATTAGTTATTTTTACAAGACAGAGAATCTGCAGTACAGTTGTTTTATATCATTAAACCAGACAAAAAAAATGTATGCCGCTTTGCGGGGTTTTTTTAAAGGAGTCTTTTTATTCATAATATTTCCTTCATTCAAATTTTGTTCAAAATATTCTGAGAATCAAATCGAAATCGTGAAGCCAGTATCACAAATTCAATCAAATCGTAAGTGTATTGGTACACCGCTAACAGATAGTAACCAATATTAAGGTGTGGATATACTGTATTTGTGAGCTGAAGAGAATTCAGAATGAATTAACAACATATCAAACCTATGTTTTCATTTATCAATCATGTGTACGCATAGTTTAGTGCATAAAACGTGCGACTATATCAATTTTGCTTGTGCGTGAGGATTTGCCTACATTTCTGACCATGTGAATGCAGAAACATTTTGCCTTCATTCATATTCCTAATGCAATAATGCATTATATTTCCAAAACAGCACCATAAGATTTCTGAATGCAAATTTGGCAATTCAAGGTACACGGATGATTTATATACAGGCGTTAGACAATGAAACTGAAACACCTGTCATTTTAGACCACAATAATTTATTAGTATGGTGTAGGGCCTCCTTTTGCA
>JAOVYV010000035.1:27592626-27603477 GCA_025674545.1 Hassar affinis | reverse complement strand
ATATGTGTGTGGCTTGGTGGGTAGCACTGTTGCCTCACAGCAAGAAGGTCCCGGGTGCAATAAGCGGTTAAGATGATGGATGGATATATGTTTATAAATAATTTATATAAATATAAATTAGAAAAAAGCATTCATGGTACCAAATAAATTATTTTTGTTTTTCTTGTATTTACTTCATGCAACAGCATCTCTATGTACGGTTGGTCAAGTTCATCATCTTAGACCTTTTGTAATGCTCCATTTCTCCATAAAAAGCAGTGCCACAAGCATACAGCTTCTAAATGGCACGTTGCCTGCCTGCCTGCGACGTATGCCACTTAGGAGGCGTTTCTTTATTTCAATGAGTATTCCCGTGCAGAAGCAGATCAATCTAGGATGTGTGGGATTTATCAATGGCCGCATACAGCTGTATGTGTATGTACATGTGGCGAATACCAATTTTCTTGTGCATACTGGTGGTTTGAGTGTCCTAGGCATGTTTTGATAAACGAGGCTCCTGCAGAGTGAGTTTAAAAGCAGCTGAGGGTTTTCTGGGAAGGTGGGGGATAGAAAAGATGAAGCCAACAGAAGTCTAACAGGCTGGGGGCTACAGTCTCTGTGTGTGTAAAACAGTTTAAACAGACTAGAATTCTCTATTCTCTCAGGAGGATGAGAAATTGTTTATACTGTGTTTGAATGGCCACTTTGGGGATCGTTTAAATGCGCCATCAAACCTTCCACATTTGAAATGAAAAACAGTCGTGATGCTCAGGAGGAGACTAAAGCGTAATGACACCAGCTGTGTACGTGCAGGTTAAATGCACAGTCAAACACAAACGCTCTCGAGCGATCCGCGTCAAGCACAAATCCCTCACACCTCATCACATAGCAGTCACAAGAGACACATACACCAACACCAACACCAACACCCACTCTATGTGTAGTCAAGCAGCTTCTAGATGGAGCGTACGTGTGTACGCAGTACGTCAAATCGGTAATAGCATATATTCACTTGACTGACTATGAAAGCAATGCGGAGGATGTGAACTGCGAGTGCATTTTGGCATCCGCAGAGCCGGGCTAGCTGGAGTGTGTTTATCTGTGTTAATGACCCTGGCTGGAAATCCTGACAGAACATAAAGGCAAGCCAGAATCATCATGGACACATCTGGACCCGAGAGATACTGCAGCTCAGTGCGCTCTCTCAGTCTCTCTCACACACACACACACACACACACCCTTACACAGAGATATAGTGCACTCCATAATAATTGGACAGTGGCTTTTTTTTTTCCTTGTTCTGGCTCTGTACTGCAGCGCACTGCACTTTAAATGTGCCGGAGTGCAGAGCCAAAATAACAAGTTAGTGCAGAGTGTCAGCTTTAATTTAAGGCTGTTTACATCTGTGCTGCCTGAGCCACACAAGACTCACGGCTCACGGCGCACCATTAGTAACTGGACAAATTAACCATCTTGAATAAACTTGTCATGCTTAGCGCTGGGTTGTAAATGTTTTGCACTAGATGACTGCCTGAAGCTTGTGACCCACACGTCGGCTCCATGATAATTCTCCATCAGCCTTTCAACTACAGCCATTTTGGATCACTAAAAAAGAGAAAGCGTTTCCAAAATGCCCTCAAGGGTTTTATGGAAGGATTCGTTTTTTGTTTGTTTCTGTTATTTCACCTCGGGGGCAGAAAGAACGACAGCATGATGAAGGTAAAAATGACTGTTTGTTTATTAATTTATTCATTATTAAATAAGTGTTCTAAGCTTGGTGTACGTTGTTGCACTAACGAAGACGACGGAAAAGTACAATAATCTGGATGCAGTTCGTAAAAGGCAAACTGTGCTCCCTGAAAACACCAACAGCATCTTTCCACAATACAAGAGACCTGGTAGTACATCATAAAGAAATGCAAGCAATTATCCAGTTTGTTGTCCTTGATCTGGATCACTAGGGACAAAATTATATGCTACATACGGCTGCAACCCTGTTCCACAGAACGTAACTAAATATAACTAGCTAATGCATTTCATCGCAAATCAAAGTGCTACAGTTATAAAGAACAAGCCTAACAGCATAAGTACATCAACACTTAATTCTATGTAATAAAACAGACAAGCTGCATAGTGGTGTAGAATATATCTGACAAAGTCAAAGAAAGAGCAAGAATAAATTGAAATAAGCATCTAAAGAATGTGGTAGTTTGAGCTTTTACATTACAAGATACTGGCTATTGAATGCTATGATGTGTGTGATTCACATCAAGCAAATCAGCATTCCATTAATTATGCATATAATTCAGCCTATGGAGATCAGCAGTGTAAAAACAGATAGCCCGATAGCTCTGGATTGCAACAAGCAACGCTCATTCTACAATGCACAACTGCACAACCAGGTTATAACACTTAAAAAGAACTCGGTAGCTTTCCAACACCCCAAAGGCTGCAGAAATCCGTCATTTTAACTGCATTTGGAGCTCTATTTCTGCTCCGGAGCTCATTATGTTAGAATGCAGTCCCTGGGGTCAGATACATTTTTGGGAAGATTTTGAGAAGAATATACTGCATAAATGAGTTCTTTTTACAAGTTAGAGAATCTGAAGTACATTTTGTTGCATGCCGCTTTGTTTTTTTTTTGTTTTTTTTAAAGGAGTCTTTTTTTCCATAATATATTTCCTTCATTCAAATTTTGGTAAAAATATTCTGAGAATCAAATCAAAATCATGAGGATGATATCAGCTCTTGAGATATTGAAATGTGTCAAGTGCATGTTTGAACTTTATTTACTAGGCTGCACTACTCCACAAATGAATCATAATGACCCAGGGTGATGCGCCACCTAGAGGCCAACTCGCCATAAAGATATCAACTATTTCCGAAAACGTGCTTTGAGCCTACCTCACTTCAAAAGGCACTATCAAGAAGGGCAACCCACATCTAGGCTTGTACAACATATCAGTCTTACTTTACCAAGTTTCATATGGATTGGTGATGTCTAAGTGTACAATCATCAAGGAAACATCACTGAAGCAAAAAAAAAAAAAAAAAAAAAGGGGGAAAACTTTGACAAAAACAGTATGACCACCAGCACTATTGCAGAGATCAAAATAAAGTGATCTGTGATGTACCTCCTTAATTAACAGAAAGCAAGTTATTCATTTTGGTACCCAAAAACTGTCAGTCAGTCTGAAAAAAGAAAAAAACTAAGAAAGAAAAATGCTCTTTGGGTAATGATTCACACTGTGAAGTTCCATATGGGTATCCTGAAGGAGAATCAATGATAATGAGCTAATGATGATGATGATGATGATGATGATGTGAAACTGTTCTGTGTACACTTTTACCATGTAAATGAAGGAAGACTATGCAAAACAGCAAATTCTCTTTTTTTCTGGTCTCGTCCCAACAGACTGCCTCAAAAACCGTCAGGCGATTATGCAAAGCAATCAAAGTTCCCTTATCCCAAAAATAAAACGTGGCGTTTCCCTGAAGCTGAAGCAGATCTTGTCATGGGCTTTTATCGTGACCGTGGTATACCCTGAGGTTTAAGTAACAGCTAGGATACACACAGACACACAGGAATTAAGCAGCCGTCCAAATAGACAGATATTTCTGAAAAATAAAATTATGTTTTAAAAAGTATCTGAATGCGTGTGACCTCGGAGAAGGTGAACCGACACAGCCAGACAAGAGTGTTCTTCATTTCAGCCGTGAAATCCCTGCTCTTTCTTTAGCACCATGTTCACGTGTCATCATGTCATGCTCCTTTATTCCCCACCTCAGGTTTCTCTTTCCATTATTATTAAAACACAGAAGTCAACGGTTCATTACTGGTTAATTACACCGGTTAAACAAAATACCGGGTTTATACGCATTTCGCACACTGAATTCAAATATGTTTTCAGAATTTCTCTACCACTCATGTTGGCACTATTGCTGGACATTAAAAAGGGATGTTCCTGAGACCAAATATAGGTGAAAATCACACACTTGTACATTTTAGAAGTATTTTTGTACCTATTTTAAGTGTAATAACAGCCTAATTTATGAATAAGTTATATACAGTGAAGTACCAGAAAAACTGGTATAGGCATAGTGGTGCTCCTATGTATTTTGCACAGGCTCCAGTTTTTCTGGTACTTCAGCATACACTCTGTCGCATAAAAACCACGCCTACAACCAGATTGGAATTCTTTGTACTATAAGCCAAGCTTTATTTCAGTGTGTAGGACAAAAGAAATGCTGCCCAATATTATTAACTATAAAATGACCAAAATGCATATAAATCCTTGGGTTCACCCAAGCTAGCTGTAAACATCCTCATATTATCCACCATGTTACTTTTGTTTAAATATGAAGAAAGTACTCCTGCACTGTTTATTCAATCCATGACCATAACCAAATAAATTAGCAGATGTTTAATTACAGCATGTCTCAGCATGTTAATCACTTACTGAACTCTGCTCTCCAGAGGTATAAATACTGAAACCCCCTAATTCAACCTCCGTTCGGAATTTTAATTAAGATGATAATTAAGGATTCGCTTCATCCAGCTCATAACGCAGTGCCATTCTGATAATGTTATTTAGTGTTAGTCCTGGTTACAGGAACTTCAGTGTAAACAGGTCTTTACCATTTGCTGGTAAAAAGCGGCGTGTTGAATAACTCCACTGTTACTCACAAAGCTGTGTAACTGATGTACAAGCGTGACGATGTTCGCAAATGATCTTCGTGTCATTTATTTTTTGTATAGCTTTACTCAAGTCACAGTTTTTCAAGATTATTACTATTATTACTGCTATTTTAGATGAGGCACATACATTTTGCTAGCACTGCTGGCAAATGTAAAAACTGTAATATGTTACATGGGGGAGGGGGATCATCATTTAACAGAATTTTACATATTGCTGATACTCTAAACTGCTTTCAAACTAGGGGCTTTTATTTAATCTTATAACACCTTAACCATATAGTTTATGTACAATTAATATACAATTAATATAAAGTCTTAGGCAACCCTATTACCTTTAAGTTCAACAATGTTACACAAATACAGAATTTGGGTAGGTCAGTAATGAAAGTAACATTACTTAACAGAGCACTTTTCAGACAAAAACCATAATGAAGGCTGCTGGGTTTTGCACGCAAAAAAAGAAGTAAGTGTGACAGTCAAAGTCTCCAGAAGAGCTGTGGAAGATTCTCCAAGACGTTCAGTAAAACTCAGCAGCTAATTACTGCACAGTACGATGCAGAAGCCTTGGGCACATGGAAAGACTCGCTGTAAAGCAAAGATGCCTTCGAAAATAATGAAGATGTTTCTACATAAAAGAAAACACTATAAAGTGCAGCAAACAGTAATAAACTAATTATAAAGTCAAAATTTGGTGTGAAAATCATTTTTCTTAAACAGTGTTCTGAGGTACAATGTGTGAAGTTTTATAAGGAGATCAGCTTTTAAATTTTACTGAGCGTCTTGGAGAATCTGCCACAGCTCTTCTGGAGACTTTGACCGTCACACTTACTTCTTTTTTTGTTTTGCATGCTAAACTCAAGGAGCCTTCATTATGTTTTTTGTATGAAGTGTTCTATTATGCAATGTGTTGCTTCTGTTTTTGCATAACATTTAATTTTTGGTTGGAAAAGTAACATTTGGAAATATTAAATCTTTTTGTACTGACTCCATAAGGCAGAACTCACCAATAACAAACACTGTACCTAAAAAACGTTTGCACAGTACTATAGAATTATTACTAAAAACTAAAAAATCTCATTTCTTAGCCAAGTTATTACAAGGAGAAGGCTTTGTTTTCCATTTTCAGTGTGAGTGACATTCCGTGAATTTTATATGCATCTCCTAACACCACTCAGTTTTCTACCAGCACTCTCCCCCATTTCTGTTTTACTCGCTTGCCCTCTGAGCTGTGACCTGCTTGGTTCGGTGGCAAAAGAAAGAAAGGAAGCACTTAGTGATTTTTTTTTCAACTTTTCCAGAAAGGGGGAAAATGTAGCCAATCTGCTTCCCAATGGAAAACGCTTGGCTTGAAAGCACTCTTATGCACCCCTAGGTGATATTCATTTCAAACGTGCAGAAATACAGAATCTAAACTGCACTCAAGGATGAGGGAGGGGAAAAAAACACAAATGCACTTGAAGCACAGTAACAAGAAGAGCAGAGTGTTATATACCTTAGTCACGAACTGTGTTAGATTCAGGTATTTGCCCAATCCCACACAAGCAGCATGTAATATGATTTTCACTAATCTCTGCAGAGTTACATGGCAGAGGGCAGAGATTTGAGGCTCTGCTTTTCAGTGCCAAAGAGCAACACAGAGCAAATTACCATGTCCCTGTATTCACACTTACAATTACCAAGCTGGCCTGCCTCTCCACCGTTCTCTCCTTTGTTCCGTTTCCTTCTCTGCAGGTCTCAGAGCAGATATTCAGACTGGACTTCAAAAGATAATATGCTAATACACACTCTCATTTGGTTTAACACGTAATCCGTTTCAGGTCTGACACCTAAAGCACCTTGGCGCTGCAGAAAAGGTTGAGAAATGATGGGGGAAAAAAACAAATAACAGGGAGCTTTGTACTCACATTTAATCGATCAAATAGGTCATCTCCTTCTTGCTTGTTTCGCATAAAAAGCTTGAGGTTTTTGAAAACCTGAGTGACAGACAAAAACAAACACACTTATCAAACCTGGGGCTTCAGCACTTCACCACAGTGACGGAGAAAGCGTTGATTCAGGAGGAGCTGAAGAAAACATGACCTTGTGGAAATGTCAAATATAATTGAGAACTCCTCAATTCCATTTTTGTTAATGGCTAAGATATGTGCAATACTAATTAATCAGCTACATGCAGGGGGGAAAAGAGGAGGGGGTGATATAGCCATCTAGCAGAGAAAGCTGTCAGGCAGTCAGGGACTTTTGGCAGGATCTACTTTGCTCACTGATTGAACACAGTGCAGCTGTGACTGACTCGTTCATAGACCTGTCAGTCTCCTAATAGTGGGTGGTGTATTTCTCACCTAGCTTCACACATCATTGTAACACTTCCTATACACTCCGTACACAATCGGGCCATGCCACGGCAACCACACACACACACGCGCACCCAGACAGTTTTTTTCTGATGACAGAGCTCATCCGGCAGCGTATCATTACACACCCTGATAGACGGAATAAACTAATATGACACGCTCATAGAATCTGCTGGCGCCAGATGCCACGGTCACGAGCGTCGATTCTTATTCATCGTGATGGAGGCTGGCTGCAAATTACGTCTCCTCTCAATTATATCTGACATTTTCAACAACTCTCGTTCACTCGGAATAAACCTGCTAAATATGCAGGGCAGTAATTATTTCTCACCTGATGACTTTTCATTTAAATGTTCTCATTTAAATAATGAAAGCTAGTGTTCTCAAACAGAGTAAACTAGTGTGGATTCTTACATTATCATATAAGAAGCAAAACAATAATTACCATATATATTATTATAGCAAAAGAGCCTTGCCTCAAAATGCTTTATATAGCAACAGATTTTAATATGCTTTCTTCCCTAGACCCCCAGCTGACTCGCAGTGTGAGACAGTAGGGACCCGAGTGGCTAAACAACTCTTTATTGCGCTCTGTCTGCTGCAGCTGGGGATGCTGGGATCAGCAAAGTGATTATGCATAAGACCTCTTACCCTTTTCGAGACAGGAACCTTGTTGTAGTAACGGATGCAATCTTTACCCAGGAAGTCGAACTCCACCACCCATTTCTCTCCATCGAGGGTGTCATGTAAGGTAATGTGCTCGACACGCAGAGAGCAGCAACCCACTGTGTCCGCTGTCTCCCCCTTTTCCTTTTCATTACCTGCTCTCAGAGCCAGCTGCATGCACACACACAGACACACACAAATTCCAGCTTCCAGCTAAAACTGTTTAATCCAGGCATATGATATGTACTTAACCATCCCTTCTTGTGAAAATAAGTGTTTTAAATAATAATAATAATAATAGTTGAAACTTGTATAGTGCCTTTCACAAACCCAAGGTGGCACAAGGGAGAGAGGGGAAAAAGTGCTTAACGGGAAGTAAAGTGCTTAGAGAAAAGAATAGTTGAGCTTTAAAAGAAGAAAGAGAGGAGCATGATAGAATGGAAAAAGGTAGGGAATTGTAGAGGCCACCTGTGTGTACAGCCTGAACCTAGGGGCAGCCAGAAGACCAGTATCAGAGGATCCAAGTTTGCGAGATGGGGTGAGTTAATCAGAGAGATATGCGGGAGCAGGGCCATGCATAGCTTTAAAGGTTGATAGCAGGATCTTATATTGCACACACACTGAAACGGATAGACAGTGCAGCTGTCAAAGTGAAGTACTGACCTACTGTGCTTGCACACAGTGGAATTTGTCCTCCAAATTTAACCCACACACACACTAGTGACACTAGCCCGGGGCGGTGGGCAGACTCGTCCAGGGCACCCAGGGAGCAATTAGGGTTAGGTGCCTTGCTCAATGGCACTACAGTCATGTCATGTTGCTTGTGGGGATCGAACAAGGCCGGTTCTTTAACCACAAGCCCACGGCTTCCTCCAACAGGGGCAGAACCAGGGTAATGTGAGAACGGAGAGTTCTGATGGTAGACCATAAAACATGGAGTGGCAGTAATCTACCCTTGAACTGAAGTCATGCACCAGAATCTCAGCAGCTTTAGAGGAACGCATGGGAAAGTTTCGCTATATGTAGAGTTAGTGATAGATTTAGTATGTTGGTCAAATGGTCAAAGAGTACAAAAGGTTATGAACCACAGTTGAAAGACTAACAGCAGCAGCAACAGATAGGGGCTTATAAATCCTTATATATCTGCAAAACCCATGAATCAATGTTGTTCAAAGGGAAGTATGCACTGCACGTGGTACAAATATCTCCCTCCAATCCCAGATGTGATAATACATCAACATGGCATTTTTCCACATGCAGGGATGTGCAGAGACTCTGTTGAAGCGTGCTACAACAGTAATTTATCTCATGAATTCTACTTCTACCACATACCGAACCCAGCACGAGCATAGTTAAAAACATTATCTAGAAACTTTATCTGATCATGCACAGTAGTAATACGTGGCTATAATATGACAGTCCTACCAATTTTAAGTCCTACCTAAATCAATGCAAGAGCAGGATGCAGGGCAGCAGACTCAGGTAATGCTCACATCAACCACCAGAATGGGGTAAAAATCTGATCTCATGGTGATTGTGACCATGGCATGAGTGTTGGTGCCAGACAGGCTGGTTTGAGTATTTCTAAACCTGCTCACCTATCTCCTTGGATTTTCACACACTGTAGTCTCTAGACTTTACTGAGGCTGGTGCAATAATGAAAAAAAAAATCCAGGTGATCAGCAGGTCTTGTTGTTGAGAGGTCAACAGAGAACAGCCAGACTGGTTCAAGCTGACAGAAAGGTACAAGACATTGAACTAGCAGAGGACCACATCAGGTTCCACTTCTGGCAGCCAAGAACAGATAAATGAGGCTGCAGTGGGCACAGGCTCACCAAAACTGGACAGTTGAAGACTGGGGAAAATGTAGCCTGATCTGATGAAGGTCTATTTATGCCAAGGCACACAGATGGTAGGGTCAGAATTCGGCTCCAACAGCATGAATCCATGGATCCAAACTGCCTTGTGTCAATAGTCCAGGATGGTGGAGGTGGTGTAACGGTGGAGGTTTTCTTGGCAAACTTTGGGCACATTTATACCAAATCAGTCATCATTGGTCGAATGCTATTTGGGGCAGTTGCCATTTGAGTACTGTTGCTGACCCTATTTGTAAACTAATATATAAACGGTGTAGAGTTCCTAATAAAGTGCTAGTGAGTTTATTTGCAAATTCATTTATAAATATCTGTGCCGACTGGGTGGTGTGTGTATTACCTGACTGCAAATAAATATTTGAGAATGCCTGATTGACTGGAAAGGAGCTCAAGAGCGCAATAAGCTCAGGAAAGTGATTTTCATGGTGTGTATGAGCTGGTGATTAAAAGAACTGTGGATGAAAAGATCTGTTTGCCTGAATATTGCACAACACACTCCAATATCAAAGACCTGAAAGATAAACATTACAGATTCAGGTCTGAAGGCTACGGTGAGAAAAAATGTGTTTGCGTCCACACACACACCCACACCCACACACACACACACACACACACCCACCCACACGGCCTACTGACCTTGTCAATGAAATAGAGGGCTACAGCTCTCTGCCGCGTGCCCATCTGTTTAGACTTCAGATCCTCCTGGTACTGGGCTCGGATGGCATCCACACACGTCTTCAGCTTGCGAGCCACTTCATATTTCTCCCAGTCCTTCTCTCCCTGAGACACCATGCAACATTATGCAGTTCATTAACTAGCAATGGGCAATACCGCAATATAATATTAATGTTGTGATAAATTGTGTTTTTTTTTTTTTTATATCAACTACAGAACTACTTTTATACAGCTGTGTTAGTGTTGTGTTGGCTTGCACTGGATCTGTATATTTGTATTGTACTTAAAAAAATAAAATGATGTGAATTATATCATGATACACTTTTAGATATCAGAGCTATGGTCATGTCTTTTTTTTTCTTATAGAACAATTACAATTAAATTTAATTACAATTACATTTTGTACTGATTCTTTCCATCTGTAATATGTAACTGAAATATACTGTGTGTATATATATATATATATATATATATATATATATATACATACACAGTCATGCCCAAAAGTATTCATACCCCTGGCAAATTTCGACTTAAATTTACTTTTATTCAACCAGCAATTTTATTTTTGACCGGAAACGACACAGGCATCTCCCAGGAGATAATA
>JAOVYV010000035.1:27516842-27530491 GCA_025674545.1 Hassar affinis | reverse complement strand
TTACAGGAAGCGTTTGATTGCTGTAATAGCCAATAAAGGCTTTTCTATTAATTATTGAGAAGGGTATGAATAATTTTATAATAATTTTTCCACAATGATGCCTCTCATACATCATCGTATTATCTCCTGGGAGATGCCTGTGTCGTTTCTGGTCAAAAATAAAACTGCTGGTTGAATAAAAGTAAATTTAAGTCTGTCCAGAAAGCAATGAGAATGAAATTCCCATTTAGGATTTAGGAGGAGCAGGAGACAGGTGTAGTGGCTTTACAGTTTTGTACTTATGACACACATTCTCTTACTTACTTTGTGACATCTCTTTCTTTCTCTCGCTCTCAGGCCTGCTGACTGAGTAAATTTAGCTGCTGAATAAAAAATTACCCCCAGACACACTTATCCTCACTTCTTCCACAAGCTTGGTAGAGAACAGGGTGGTAAATGATGGAGAGGCAGAAGGAGAGGGAAAAAAAAGATTTAGTCCTTGCCTTTAGGGACCAGGCTTATAGTCTGGCTTGTTTTGTTTTCTGCTTTCTCAGTCTCAAATATAGACCAGAGAGACAGAAAGAGAATGTGTGAGAAAATGAGGGTGGGTATGTCTCATTTTAGTCCAAGGGAAGTGAGGAAGAAAGAAGAGCAGAGGTGTTGATATGACGAGGTGGAGATCGCAGACTTCTGAATCAGAGCTGTGAGTGAATGTGGCAAGAGGAAGATGTTCTGTGAAAAGATCAGGATGTGTGTTTTGACTATACCAAAGGCTCACATACTACTCTATAGTCACACAAACACACAATCATACCACTAGCCCTTAAACATTAGATTAGTACATTTGTAATATACCATCAGTTTTTGATAAGCCTTAAGGCTGCAACATGTATTATTTGTAGGCTACCACTTAGCGTCCACTTTATTAGAGGTTTACATTGTTGGTCCTCTTGTATGTGAAATGTTGGACACTACACGTCATTTTTAAGTTTGTTTAATGATCTGCTCTTCATCTTTGTTCTTGTAGCTAGAATATTACCAATCTCTATCACACAATCGCAACAAGCTTCATAGCTTCATCCCTTATGATATCACTGTGATGCCATTCTTCCTGCTGTTACAACTCACTACTGCTAACACCGTACAGCGTATGTGGGTTTCTTGCAATTCTATGCCATCCACCTATTGATGGCTTTTAGACTAGCATTTTGGCAGCATTCCCACTGAGATTACCGAAAGTGCCAGGATTTTATCAGCAGTCCTCTTTGGTCGCAGTAGCACTAAATCATCTGCTGGTGAGTCCATCACATTATGCATTCTAATTATGCAATCTCAACTGGCAACCAAATAATTCTTGTCTGTGGAAATTTTGCTACAAAATGAAATCCTTCAGTTTAAATCTGGCCTTATACAGACTAGCAGACTATCATCATTTAAGTGTCACTGCTGTACTGAGAATGGCCTACAGGGGTTAGACAATGAAACTGAAACACCTGTCATTTTAGACCACAATAATTTATTAGTATGGTGTAGGGTCTCCTTTTGCGACCAATACTGCGTCAATTAATCTTGGGAATGACATCTACAAGTCCTGCACAGAGCAAAACTGTGCTCTTACGCTGCTAATTGAACCTTCACACTCTGCTCTTACTAGTGCAATGTGCAATTAATGAAATTTAGCCATGAAACCTCCCACACTAAAATGACAGGTGTTTCAGTTTCATTGTCTGACCCCTGTATGAGAATGGCACTGGTTGTTCACTGGCTAAAGGCAAGGAACACAAGGTCAGAGGTTTGACCCCTACATTGGCAAGCTGCCAGTCTTGTGCCCTAGAACCCCAAGGCCTTTAGCCCTCTCTGGTCTGGCCCTATTATGGCTGACCCTGTGCTCAGCTCCTTAACTAACTAAGATATGCGAAGAAAAGCACTTGACTATTATACTGTAATACAAGGTCTGTCTGGAAAGTAATGACAATGAAATTCCGGGACCTCCATTGGGCTTACATATGGGAATGGTGGTTCAAGGTCAGTTAGAGTCGGATAAACAGTAGGACTCGTTGCATTCTACCCTTCGCATGCCCAGACATTGGTTTTTGTGAAATCCTGCTGAAGTGCCTCATAACTGGAACAATGCAAGTGAGTTTGGAGTAAATGTTGGATCATTTAACAAGAGAGCCAAATTTCCTGACCAGAGTGATCACAGGAGTTGCATCATGGGTGTTCCAGTAGGATCCTGAGACAACATCATCACCTCAGCCAAAGAAAACTTGCATGAGCAAATTAATTTAAAATAATTACATTTTCTTCATTAAATACATTTTAAATAATAATAGAAATTCTTGTTACTTTCTGGACTGCATGCGGGTACACAAAAGCAGCTAGGAGGGTTTTTTTTGCATGACTGACATGGAGTGAACAGAATAGAATGGTTTCTTAAGCAGTCATTTGTACGCCAATCATCACAGAGTTTCCTGGTGTGACCTTTAGTACAGCATTTTTCCTGCACATCAGGACATATTATCAAGTCATTTTAGAGGTGCAGTGCTACTACACCATGAAGCATGCAATCAAACACAAAGTAAAAGTTTAGTTTTTCTTTTCTTTGAATGGTCAAACTTAGTGTGTTACAGGTAGTAATTTGATTTCAAAAGCTAATGTCTGGCATTGTCCTGGAGTGGAGGTGTTCACTTTGCAATTGCAAACCATTTTCAAGCTGTATAGAACTTTATGTGAAGATGTAATATAGATAATGATTTGCATAGCATATCAAATTGTAATCTAATCCAGAAGTTAAAAAGCAGAAAAAAGAAAGATGAAAATGATTTCTGATATGATAATCTACTAATACATTCTAGTATTCTAGTATTTTCCCTAATTAAATAATCAGACTTGCAGTGTTATGTTTCACTTTAAATCATATGTATAAACCATAGGATTATCTGTATATTTTATACGTTTCCTTTTTTCTTAACAGAGTGAATTCCCTCACATGGCTCAGTTCTCTAGCCTCTCTCCTATCCCTGGCTTTACATCATGGCTGCATGGTTTCCTGGCTCAGTACAGGAAGGAGGGCCATGTCACCGAGCTCCTCTCTGAGCATGAGTGGACAGAAGTGGAGGAGGCGACAGGAGCAGTTTCCAGTGCTGCTGCCCTCGATGCCTTGCGTACCCTCCTCGCCTCTGGAGACTGGCATCGCTCTGAACGCTTGTCACGTGCTCTGGAACCGGTCCTGATGCGTCTGTGTGCCTGGTATCTATACGGAGAGAAGAGACGAGGTTATGCCCTCAACCCTGTCGCTAACTTCCACCTCCAGAACGGCGCCACCCTCTGGAGGCTCAACTGGCATGCTGACACTAGCCCCAGAGGCATCGCTAACTCGTGCGGCATCATGGTCAACTATCGTTACTTCCTGCAGGAGACTGGCATCAACAGCAGAGCCTACTTGCACAACAAGGTCATCTCGGCTTCGGAGCAAGTGCTCAGCCTTGTCACACAGTTCCAGAAGAATAGCAAACTATGAACAAAGTAATCAGAACTGTACAGGGTCACAGGAGTTAAGCTATTGTCTTCTGGATGAGTGCCAAGTTCATTTCCAGGCTGAACAAAAAACCTTGCAATACAGAACTGTAAATCACATTTCATGAAGCACTTAGGGATATTCAGAAACTGAATATTGCCATTGGGCCATTTACTGGCGCAAAGGTCCCCAACAAGTTAGCCTAACAAAGTTTGTCAATTGTAAAAGGTTGCATAATCATAGGAGACTATTGCAAACAATAGTCTAGTTGTTATATTTTTAACTCTTCTGCTAGACTAGTATGCCATTGTTTCTTATTTAAACCTGTAGAATGAAGAGGCTAGCCACATAAATCTATCAGCCTTGCTGTCATTAATGCACCCATAACACACCCTAAACACACAAATATGTATATTTATGAAGTATTTGTCATGTGTTTAGTGATGAACATTCTGTTTTTTCATTATTCCTGTGAGAACATAGTGGCTGTCTATTGCTATGACTATTGCTATCACAGGTGAACATTGCAACTGCAGGTACAATGGTCTTTAATAGGACAGACAAAATCCACATAAATAAAAAATCTAAATTTGCTCGTAGGTCTTAAAAACAAAAAAGCAAGCACTGCTTCT
The DNA here is from genome assembly GCA_025674545.1 of Hassar affinis. Classification (NCBI taxonomy): domain Eukaryota; kingdom Metazoa; phylum Chordata; class Actinopteri; order Siluriformes; family Doradidae; genus Hassar; species Hassar affinis. Next base: position 27,526,363 of record JAOVYV010000035.1, on the reverse strand, counting down.
CTAAGTCACCATTTTCCAGTGATGGTCGCTGTCATGTTTATGAGAAATCCAATGTGGAATTAGAGGAGACAGCAAACACTGGATGCATAGTTATAGAATGCAGTGCAGCTCAACAATACAGTTGCACAGAAACTCTTCTCAGCTAGTTAATGTACAAGATGATGAGCACAGTGGCATTGATGGTAGTAATAGATAGCAGTAATGTTGGAGCCTTAAAACCATATCTGGTTGAGTAGAGTGCACAGAAGAGGAGATTTGAAAGCTGGGCAGACTACAGAACTAAAGCACTGCTGCATTGCTAACTTTAATTAAAGATGAACTCCCACTGGGACCACTATTACCGGGTAATTAAACGCCATTGGTGGGTAACATAAAAGCACACACGTCGAGATATAAAAAACTCCACTAAGAATGAATGCTTGCTTATATATTTACTCAAGCATTCGGCCAATGCAGCATGGATAGATTTTAGAACTTGGCAACAGTAGCTTGCAAAGAGTGAGCTGTGAGAATTTCGGCATCAGACATGAGCACTTTAAAACGTTATAATGTATATAGGCTTGTAAATAGTTTGAGATTCAGTTCTAAATGCTAGTTAATGTGTAAAAATGAACTTCCAGGTCAATATTTAAAATGCATTTGAGTTCATTCACTCATTTGAGGTTTTGCTTGTGCCTACATGCCTGCACAAGTATTATTTTCCTGCAGACCTGTTTTGTGGTTTTGAAAGACTAGGAGTAATGAAGTGAGAAGAATCTATCAGACTCTGTCATGTCCCTGCTTCACAACGTGTGTTCAAGAGAATGAGGCAGAGTGAGTGGGCGGAGCGTGCTGGAATAAATGAGGCTTTGATATCTTTATTAGTGTGAAACGCTTGCGCGCATGTCGTGCCAGCCTTTTATTTTTCTCCTCGTCTAGCAAGCGAAGTCTAGTGGATAAGTGAACAATTCATAAAGAACGTGTGTTTGCTTCAGCCTAGATTTATGTATATATTGATTAGTTTGTAATGAGCGATGGTCTGCAATCACCTCATTTATACGACCATTTTTCTCACCCAGCTAACAGTAAATGCTCTCAGTGCTTGATAAATATTCGATTTGGAAGATGGATTGTAATGTATCTTAAGTAAACCATCCAAGTAAGCAAACACATTTGTATCAGCATTAGATGGCATCCATGACAGCTTTTCTATCTGCATTTGGAAAGATTTAACACTCTCTGGCCGTCTTTATTCCTCTGTCCCTTATGGAGCCTGACAAGATGGTGCTGTATCTGTTTTCACTCTATTGTCCTGTAAAAAGCTATCAGCTAGCTGTGAAATTGAATTTTTGCCCCTATCCTTTGAGCTGCACTGCCCTTGAAACAAATGAAGTTTGAAATAAAGTTGAAATCAATTGATACTTTTATGATATCCACTTAATGGTGAACGAGGTGGAAGAACAAAGCCGGTGTTTAGAGGATGCCTTTAGGGATCCTCTACTACAGAGAGTGAAAAGCGAGGAATGAATGCAATGGAGGAATGACGAGTTGCAGGCCCAGTGCTGTTTCAGTACACTTCAACACATCAATGGCTTTACTGAGAGGAAAATGGAGGCGGAGTTACTATGGTAACTGCCAGGATACTCCATCTCCTATCCTTCGTTCCTCTTTTTTACATCAATTTGTCCAAATCGGAGGCCAATTTTTATTCATGCTGATCCGGCTTCATCCTTACTGAGTGGTTCCGTGACAGTTTCTGACATTCTGGGGCTTGATCAAGTGATATAGATGCTTTTGCCTTGCCCTTCTTCGCCTTCAGATGAGAATTTTCAGTTATTGCATAGCTCTTTTAGAGAAGTGCTAGAAACGCCAGTGAATCTTGTCTGTGTTACTGCTGCCTGAACCAATCTGTATTTGAGTAAATCCATGGAAGTGTGGTGCACATCAGAGACTGTAGCTGAATTGTAGTGTAACAGATCAGTTGAGGATCCAGACAGCTGCGCTTGAGAGGGAATCAGCTTATTTGAAGTAGATTAGTGGAGAAAGAGAGATGTTTTTACTTTGCTCTTCCCTCAAGGATTACCGAGGCTGTCCTTCAGCCTCCCTTTCTAACACACAGCATTCCGCTGGAATTTAATAATCAAAGCTACTTACTTTTGAATTTGTGAGCTATGTTATCATAGAAAACTTCAGTACCGATTCTAGCCTTTGTGTTCTGAAACACTTCATTAATGAGTCACTGCGTCTGCAGCAGGATCTACAATTTTTTTAAAAAGGTTATGCCAAAGGAGTAGTGGGGTTTTTGCTCATTAAAGTGTGGGGGATAATTGGGCTATTCCACATTTGTTAAATTGTAGTCATGCTTTTGTGTGTATGCACCAGCAGTCCCTTCAGCAGTCCTATCTGTCCCTTCCTTTTATCCAGAAAATCATATAAACACTGAACACAGCAAACCAACATGGCCATCTGTACATTACGTAAAACAATAAATGCACTTTGTCAATATGCTTTGTCTGATTTGTGATTTATTTAGGTATTTTAGTGCAACTGCTAGACAAATGAAGCTCCACTGCAGCAATACTACAGTACTGCAAAAGTACAGTGCAAAAGTCTTAGGCACCCTATTGTTTTTAGGTACATTTGTTATTGATTTTTTTTGTGATGCATTATTGAGTCAGTACACAAACACTTTATATTTCCAAATGTTATTTTTCCAACAAAAAATTCTATTTTACACAAAAATGTTTGTATGTCGGGCGACACGGTGGCTCGGTGGGTAGCACTGTCGCCTCACAGCAAGAAGGTCAGGGGCGGTCTGGGTCCTTTCTGTGTGGAGTCTGCAAGTCCTCCCCATGTCCACGTGGGTTTACTCCGGGTTCTCCAGTTTCCTCCCACAGTCCAAAGACATGCAGGTTAGGTTGATTGGTGTCTCTAAAGTGGCCCTAGTGTGTGAATGTGTGTCTGAGTGAGTGTGTGTGCCCTACAATGGATTGGCGCGCTGTCTAGGGTTGTTCCTGCCTTGCGCCCTATGCTGCAGGCTCTCCCGTGACCCTGAAAAGGAATAAGCAGTCAAGAAAATGAATGATTGAATGTTTGTATGTCAAACGAAAGCAACACATTACATAGCAGAACTCTTTTCAGACAAAAAACATAATGAAGGCTGCTGAGTTTTGCATGCAAAACAGAAGAAGTAAGTTTGACAGTCAAAGTCTCCAGAAGAGCTGTGGCAGATTCTCTAAGACAAAGTTGTCTGATTCTCCTCTTCATGATGCTCCATACATTTTCAATAGACAGGCCAGTCAAGAAATGCAGAATGAGACCTGGCATGTTCCTTCTGAAATAGACAAGCAGTCTATATATAGAAAAGAAAAGGCAATAGAATACAATATAATAATAAATAAAAAATACAATAGAAAAGACGTGACAGCAGCATATGTCCAAATACCTTTGCATATATGGTACCTACACATACAGTATATGTAGATCACCCATACCTTAGGCAGTGACACACCCCCATGCCATCACAGATGCTGGTTTTTGCACTTTTCATTGCTAACAGTCTGGATGGACTTTTTCATCTTTAGCATGTAGAATCCAGATCTGTTTTTCCCCACAGCAAGCTGAAATGTGGACTTGTTTGAACACAGAACACATTCAGTCCATCTCAGATGACTTTGGGCCCAGAGAACTTGCCAGTGTTTTGGTGCAAAACTAACATATGGCTTCCTCTTTGCATAATACAGTTTCTGGTTTCATTTCTTGATGCAGCTGCAGACCATGTTAAGTTACAATGATTTTAAAAAGTTCACCTGAGCCAATGTGGCTATGGCCATCACGGTAGCATGACGGTTTCTCACACAATACCTCCCGAGGGCTCGATGGTCACGCATATTCAGCTGCGCTTTCTGCCCTTGGCCTTTATGCCCCAAGATTTCCCTTAACTCCCTGACACTTTTCATGATGTTATTTACATTTATGGCATTTAGCAGATGATTTGATTCTGAGCGACTTACAAGAGTGCTTAGTCACAGTTGGTGTTTGAAGACAGCCAGTGACTCCACTGTTCGGACACTCAGGGGGAGTTCATTCCACCCCCTTGGTGCCAGGACAAGTCTGGAGGCTTGCTTCCCATGTGTCCTGAATGATGGTGGTGGGTCAAGTCGAGCCGTACTTGAGACACGAAGGGCTCTGGGTAGGCATTTGACCATTGCCATCAGGTAGGAAGGGGCTAGACTATTTTTGGCTTCGTAGGCCAGCATCAGAGTTTTATATATGATGTGGGCTGCTACAGAAAGCCAGTGAAGGGAACACAGCAGCAGCATGATATGGCTGAACTTGGGAAGGTTGAATAATAGTTGGGCTGCTGCATTCTGGATCAGTTGCAGGGGCCTGATGGCACTCAGCCAGCTAGGAGGGAGTTGCAGTAGACAAGTCTTGAGATGACAAGACTGAACAAGTACAACCCCAATTCCAAAACAGTTGGGACGTTGTGTAAAATGGAAATAATGAATGGATGAATAAAGAATGGAATGATTTGCAAATCTCATAAGTCCATATTTTATTCACAATAGAACACAGAACACATATAAGATGTTGAAAGTGAGACATTTTACCATTTCATGAAAAATATTTGTTCATATTCTATTACACAGCAGCATTTTTAATTGAGACCAGTTGCTGGAGTTTGGGAGAAAAACATTGTTCCATTCTTGTCTGATGTACGATTCTAGCTGCTCAACAGTCCTGGGTCTTCTTTGCTGGATTTTTCATATCATGATGGGCCAGATGTTCTGGTGGTGAAAGGTCTGAACTGCAGACAGGCCAGTTCAACACCTGGACTCTTCTACTGCACTGCCATGCTGTTGTGATGGATGCAGTATATGGTTTAGCGTTGTCTTGCTGAAATATGCAAGGCCTTCCCTGAAAGTGATGTGTTCTAAAACCTCGATTGTTCAGACCTCTACTGTTCAGCATCGATAGTGCCTTTCCACATGTTTAAGCTGCACAATTCCTGGTGATATGGAGCTATTAATGATTGAAGAGATGAAGGCTAGGAGCTGTGAAATTGTCTGGAGCAGGGTGGATGGGATGGGATCCAGTGGACATGTTCTGGGACTTCTAGATGTTAGCAGCTCATGAACTTCCTCAGTTGAGAGAGGAGAAAAGCATGTTAGAGATGTGGGCGAGGAGGTGGGAAGGTGTACAATGGTCACAGGAGCTGGGGAAAAGCAGTCACGGATCTTGCTGACCTTCTCCTCAAAGAAGTCAACAAAATCCTCAGCAGTTAGAGAGGTGGGTGAAGGAGGAGGGGAAGGGTTGAGGAGGGGAGAGAAGATGCTGAAAAGCTTGCGTGGATCTGCTGCCAATGCCTCTAACTTCTTTCTGTAGAAGTAAGACTTTGCAGTGGGTGGTACTTTAGAGAATGTGGTAAAGAGAGATTGGTAGGAGTGAAGGTCAGCTATGAGCCTTGATTTCCTTCAGCACCTCTCAGCCATTCTGAGTTCTTTTTGTTATGCAAGACTTCCGTCAGTCTAGAAGAAGGTGGTGAAGATCTTGTAGATCGATGGATGAAGAGTGGGAAAAGAGGAAAATATCTGTAGCATTGTCCAGGGAGAGAGAAGAAAAAGAGTCATATGGTGAAAGAGCAGTGATAGAAGAGGCAAGGTGTGAGGGTGAGATGGATTGTATGTTGCAACAAGTGGTGGTGGTGGTACATGTGGCTGTAGGGGTGAGACACTGCACACATATACAGCAATGTGCACAGTGCATACAGGGCTGCACCCTGCCCCCTCTTCGGACACTCAGACCACATTTCTTTGTTCCTGTACCCAGCCTACAGACAAAGACTTAAACAAACAAACCCAGTATACAAAACTGTTAAACTATGGACTCCAGAGACTAAGGGCATCCTACAAGATTGTTTTGCTATGACAGAATGGGATATGTTTAAAGCTGCAGCCACTATGGTGGACTCTTCTGCCAGCATTCACGAATATGCTGAGCATGTGTCCGGCTACATCAGCACCTGTGTGGACAACATCATGCCCACCACACAGGTGAAGAGGTTCCCCAACCAGAAGGCCTGGATCAACAGTCAGGTACAACACATACTGTGTGCTTGCTCTCTTGCATTCAGATCCGACAATGAGACTGAGTACAAAGCTGCGAAGTATGGACTGAAGAAAGCTATCACAGCAACCAAGAGGAAGTACAGGGAGAAACTGGGTGGCTTCTACTCCACTGCTGACTCTGGGAGGATGTGGCAAGGCATTCAGCACATCACAGACTACAGGACAGCCACCAGCACCATCAGCTCCACAGACAGCCTACAGGATGACCTCAACACCTTCTACACCCACATTGAGACCTCCAGCACAGGGAGGCACACACACCCAGCCCTCCCAAATGCCTTCTCTCCCACCGTCAGTAACATCAGTCCAGGTATGCAGAGCTCTGAGGAAGATCAATCCCTGCAAGGCAGCCGGACCAGATAACATTCCTGGGCAGGTCCTCCAAGCATGTACCAACAGCTGGCTGATGTGCTCACCTCCATTTTTAACACAACCATCCCAACCCAAGAAGAGCCCCCCCCACCTGCCTGAATAATTACAGGCCAGTAGCACTCACTCCAATCATTATGAAGTGCTTTGAGAGACTAGTGCTGGCCCACATCCAGTGCAGCATACCAGACACCCTGGATCCCCTGCAGTATGCCTACTGTCCCTCCACTATTCCCTCTCCCACCTGGAAAACAAAGACTTCTATGTTAAGATGTTCTTTGTGGACGATAGTTCCGTCTTTAACACGGTCATTCCCACAAACTCACCCACAAACTGTCTACACTCGGCCTGCACCCCACCCTTTGTTACTGGCTTCTGGACTTCCTGACTGGCAAGCCTTAGTCTGTCAGGATTGGCAACAGGACCTCAGCCTGCATCACCACATTCACTGGCACCCCGCAGGGATGTGTCCTCAGCCCCATCCTCTACACCCTTTCACACATGACTGTGTCACCTCACACAGAGACAACATCATCCTGAAGTTCACTGATAACACAGCAGTGATAGGACGTATCACTGGCGGAGATGAAGCTGCCTACAGGAGGGAGATGACCAGGCTGGTGTCATGGTGTGAGGACAACAATCACGCTCTCAACACAGAGAAGACAAAGGAGTTGATAGTGGACATGAGGGAGAGGAGACCTCATCAGCCACTGTTCATCTGGGATTTTGAAGTGGAGAAGGTGAGCAGCTTTAAATACCTGGGTGTTCACATCAGTGTGGAATTTACATGGATGTTGAACACTATGCAGCTGGTCAAAAAGGCTCAACAGTCACTGTACTTCCTGAGGAGACTGAGGAAATTTGGGATGCCTCCCAAAATCCTTAGCAACTTCTACAGCAGCATCCTCGAGAGCCTCCTGACCAACTACATTACCATGTGGTACGGCAGCACAACTGTAATGGACCGTAAACACCTGTAGAGCATGGTGGAGAGTGCTGAGAAGATCATCATCCACTGTACTCTCTGCAGAACATTTACCACCGCAGAGTCCACAGGAGAGCTGCCTCCATTGTTAAAGACCCCACCCACCTTCAGCATGGACTGCTCACACTTCTGCCCTCAGACAGGAGGTACAGAAATGTGAAATGCAAAACCACCAGACTAAAGAACTCTTTCTTCCCAACTGCAATCAGACTCTTGAACTTACCGCATAAATAAGATATTTTACTTATGTTAACATGCAACTGTGACTTGACTGTAGCACATGTTCACTTTACTCTAGCCAATGTTTACAAATGCACTATTGCACATTTATAGCCATATTCCACCTGTAAATAATATCCTTATCATTCACTGCTGTAATTCTTGTACATACTGATGTAAATCCTTGGAAGTTTAGTTACATTTATTTTAAATTTAGTAAAGTGCTATTATATTTATTTAGTTTAATATTCTTAAACTTTATCTGGCATTCTTGGCGAGGAACAAAGATAGAATTTCATTGTACATGGAAACCTGTTTCCTTACTGTGAAATGACAGAAATTGGCCATGTGATCACACATTTTCACACATGACACAAGAGTCAGCCATTTTACTCATCCTGCAAAGTAGAGAGCCTTATTACCTGAGAGGTGAGCACATTTAAGTTAAAAACAGTTTTTTGCCTTTCAAAGTAAAATTTCTATGTTCAGAGTTTTTGATTGTTGTGTCTGACCAGTTTGAAAACATTTCACACGTTTTAGTGCTTTGATAAGCTACACTATGAGTCTATTCAGCTAGCATGATGCTAGCTCAAAACTGCTGGATGAATCATTTTTTCCAAAATGGTGGTGTTGAGGTGATTTGTGCCAAAGGACCTAGGTTAAGTTGTGCCAGTGGCACAACTCACCCCCACTTATATTTTATATTTTAAACATATTATTTTATTTTAATTGTACATTGTATTCTTACATTCTATCACCAAAACTGTGACATTCTTAATTTTAGGCCAAAAATAGAAAGAGAATGTCATGCCACAAAGTTACAAGAGGAAGACAGGCAGCGCTTCCACTCCTCTAGAGGACATGGACCGAGCAGTGAAAGAGGTGGATAAGGGGAAGTTCATTCGTCAGGTGGTGAGGCAGATAAACATATGCAGGATGTCATTAAAATGATACATGGAGAAGAAAAAGATAGATGGAAAAGAAATAAAGCCAGGATATAAAAGAACTGGACTTGCCAATCAAGTCTTTGATGAACATATGGAGAAGGAGCTGGCAGAAGATATAAAAGCACTAGCAGCAATGTTTTATGGTCCAAGGGCCATGAAATGCCGTGAACTGACTTTTGAATAAGTATGAAGAAATGACATCAATATCCCTGCCAGCTGGATCAGAGAGGAAAAAGCAGGTTGGGTTAAGTGTGTATTTATTAAGAAAAAGTTATAGGGAACATTAATAATTATTTCCCCAGGAAATGCTCATTATCAGTTATCACCATGCAGATAGTTCACAGAGAAGCAAAAGTGGGTACTAATTTAGAGCATATAGCTTAAACTTATATAAGTATGAATGTAAACTACAATGGCTCAATTAAGAGATGTGTTAATAATGCTAATAAATTTTTTATCTTTTCTAGGATGAGATTGGTTTTCAGCCTTTAAAGCACACCAACATTTGTCATGCTGCACTCCTGAAGCAACCTCTCTTGGTAGAGCTACTTCTTTTAGCAAAACGTTTTCTTTGATAACCTCTCTTTGATAACCTCCCTAAAGTGATGGACAGGTAATGATCATATGATCTTGATGTGTTCATGAAACACTAGGCCTTGTTTAAGAAAATTGACCTTTGATGGTCTCATGTGGTGCAATAGGTTTGCAGAAAATTGGCCTTTGATGTTGGAAAATAGCTTTAAATAAACCTTAAATAAGTAATTTTGAATTGAATTTGTCTAGCTTTTATATAACATTACAGTTTCTGAGATCATTCATTCATTCATTCATCTTCTTGGCTGCTTATTCCTTTTCAGGGTCACGGGAGAGCCGGTGCCTAGCCGGCCA
>JAOVYV010000035.1:27472164-27489625 GCA_025674545.1 Hassar affinis | reverse complement strand
GACGTTTCATTTATTTTTTTGTTATAAAACTTTTAAAGTCAGTGGGGGATCAAATACTTATTTCCTCCACTGTATGTGGTTCTTCCCCAAACAGTGGAAGCAAAGTTGGAAGCACCCAATTATATAGGATGTATATGCGTATGCTGTATGATTATAATTTCCCTTCCCTGGAACTAAGACGCCCAAACACATTCCAGCTTGACACAAAATAAGGTCTGTGAAGACATAGTTTGCCAATGTCGGTACATTAGAACTTGAGCGGCTTGCACAGAACCCTGACCTCAACCACTGAACAGCTTTGGGATGATCTGCTGAGTGCGCCACAAGACTTCTCACCTGACATCAGTACCTGACCTCACTAATACTCTTGTGGCTGAATTATTAATTCCCATGAGCCTAAGCCTTTCCAGATGAGTGAATGGTATTATAACAGCAAAGGAAGACTAAATCTAGAATGGGATATTCAAAAAGCACATGCGATAGCCACAATCATTTTTGCCCATACAGTGTAGCCTATAACAGTGTGCATTTTTCTGGCACTGAAATTGTCTCTGTCCTCTGATGGAATATAGCTGCTCACCTTTGGCCCTTTTTCTTTATATGGCAAACTACAAAGCATTTGTAGTTTATCAGAAATTTTGAGGGCAGCTGGGGGCACAAGGAATGTGTCAGTGTTTAATTTCAATTTCCGCCCCATAAACACTCAACTTATTATTTAGTTATTCATCTTTGAGTATATTATTCATTATCTATTATGAATACTACAGTGAAACACAGGAAAGGTGTATAGATAAAATGAGAAATGTACTATATCCAGACCTGCAGGTGGTTGGTGGGAAATAAGGGTTTAAAGGGTGGTGTAACCCAGCTGATAAATAGGATTAAGAATAGAAATGATAAATAGTTCATCATAAATCATCATAAGTTCATAGAAGTTATGATTAAGTACTTTTATTTTGAAACCTTGGCATTTTATATGTGTCATTAATTAGTTGTTTCTGTAAGTACAAAACCCTTCTAAAAGTGATAAATAAGCTGATACAAACCTGGCAGTCTTTCAGAAAGAACTCATAATAGTGAAATTATGAAAGTTGAGAGCTGAAGAGAAGTGCCAGATTCACTGAATTTTCTGTGTTTTAATCAGGTCTCAATAAGCTAACCTGTTCATTCTTCACATTAATGGAGTGTTAACGGCATAAAAAACATGTTTTATTTTGATGTAAAATGTAAGCTGTATAATTTTTGTTATTTTAACTATTGGTGGTAAATTTAAGGTTAATAAGCTAAATGGGAAGGTATTTTGCTGAAATAAGCCTTCAATTTCACCATGAAAAACGGTAAACCCGATTCCAAGTATTTTTGTGTAAAATGCACAAAAGTGTGTGTGGAGTGTTATTCAAATGATTTATGTTGAAACAAACTAATCTTTAGTACACTTGTAAGCTTATTGCAGTTTTGAGTTTAAGTACTTCAAAGTATTCTACTTATTACTTTGTATTTGTTAACTAGAAGTTATTCACTACCCTTCGTCATGTAGAAGTATGTACAGCTTTGTAAATACTTATTTTGATATACTGGAGTTTAATGTTGTACAACATGAATACATGAGCATTTGATAAGATGAATATAATAGAAACCTATAAAACAAGAAATGAGTTATAAACTTAACAAAAGGTTATATCTTGGTTGTGAATGCAGGTCAAGTTTTTTGTTGGATTTGAACATTTCTGGAGATTGACCAATCTAAATAGATGGCAAGCCAAACCAGTTGAACATTGAACCTTGCCACTGAAGGAGCCAGACGCCCTATCTGCTTTGTGGTATGATTGTACCAGTCACACCACTGGTCATCACTCTTTGGATATCCACACATTAGGACAGTGACACTGACCCCCCCTTGACTTGACTAACTCAACATTGATTTTACACTGACACAGGATGGAAAAAGGTACTTTTGTCTAGGTCCAAGACAACAAAACTATTTCAACCTAAAGGAAAATCTATTTTATTCATTTTCAAAAAGGACCCATTTTATTTTCTTACATGTGTAAACTGTAGTTGCATTTTGTTAATCATGCAGATTGGTTACTAAAGTCACAGTAATTCTAACCCTTGTGTGCTCATTGCGTGAACTCTGCTCCTCACAAACCTACAGCGAAAGTGTACTTACCCAGGAGTGGATTACATGGTAAAACTTGGCGAGCCAGCCAGGAGGAGAGTTGAGTCAGTGCAATAGCCTACCAAACATTAAGACTATTTGAAATGTATATATTGTATTTTGACCATTAAATTGGGATTTGTTGAATTAACATTGATCAGAATGGAAGTTACTGAAACAAAGAAAGTTCCAAACTGTTACAGGTATATCCCAAACAGAGATAGATGAGGAGCTTTTTGACTATTTGAAGCAATATTTAGTGAATAATTAAGGTTACTGAATTTGGTGACCATGTCATTATAGAGTTTGAGTCTGGAACAGCTGCTTAGACACTTGAAGAAAGTTTGCCTTTTAACAGAATTAGCTACACAGACCCTAACATTGTTCATCATGTTGATGCCCTAGCCAATGTGTATTCTTCTGAGGAAGGCACAGGTATCACACATTCTTATTTGTGTGAGCTAAAAAACATGGCCAAACTTAGTGGTAAGTCATTTGTAAAGGTTTTACAGGATGAGCTAGCTAGGATTACTGGTCTCATTGGAAAACCAATGCCAGTGACCGAAGTAGTACAAGCAGTAGCTTCTGCTGATTCATGTAATGAGCCAGTTGTTGAAACACAAGCCCAGAGTTTTTGTGCATCCACTAGCACAGGATCCGATTTACTGATTTAATTGATCTTTAAGTTCAGATTGCAACACTCTCTAACCCCAAAGATAAACTACTGAATAAATCCCAAGCTGGAAAGGTAAAGCAGAAACCAAAGCCAAAAAAAAACAGCTAGTGCTGAGGCACGATCAGAAAAGCCTGCCACCATTGCTAAAAAACCCAAACCATAGTACTGTTTTCAATGTGGGGAGTATGGGCATATAGCCAGCAGCTGCAGTGATCCTCCAAAACCTGTGCTAGTCAAAGCAAAGAAGAAAGAGTTTAAAGAAAGGCTTCAAACATGGGAAAAAAACAAACTTGATTGGTGTTGATCCCTCTTTAAATGAGTAGCTGTTCCTATTGAGGGACAAATAGGAGCAAAATTTACTAAAAGTCCCACCCTAACACAGAAAGTAATGAAAAACGAATGAACTGAATGAACACAGAGCTGCAAGAACTGGAGAACTGCCAGAAGAGGAGAAGAGGTTTGGTAGGAAATAGGAGTTCAGCAAATGTCAAAGTAAATGGTATTGAATGTTACTCATTGCTTGATACTGGGTCGTTACGACTGTGTCTCAGTTTTTTTATGACTCACACCTTACAGAACACCCTGTTCGCCCAGTAAGTGACATACTGGAAGTCAAAAGTGCAATACCGTACATAGGATACATATAACTAATATAAAGAATTTATGGCTTCTTAGCCTAATATACAGACTCTTGCCTTAATAGTACCAGATACTCATTCCAATAGTAGTGTACCAGTACTCATTGGGCATTACTAGAGCAGCCCTCCCTCTTGTCCTTACCAGGAGGAATCTTTATTGACAATTGTCTGATTACGCCACCAACACATCATCCATATAAGATTCCCGTCATGCTAAGTAACAAAACTATGACATTGTCATTGTTTTGTTGACTAACTCAATCATTGCAGAACTTAGCATTCCTCATGAAATTGTACAGACTCACTATGCTTTTAGCAGTCAACAGAAAAACCCTAGTCATGATTGCCAATCATCCAGAGCTGTATGTTTTAGTCAACAGCAGTCCCTTAGTGAATCGAACAGAGTGAATCAACTTCAAATGTCAAATTTGGCTTCAAAGATTCCCCACTTTCTGAAGAATGGAAGAGTCGCATAACACTGCAAATAAAGTCAAGCATCACATTAAACTTAAGGATGAGACACCCTTTAAACACCAACCCCATCCAATCAACCCACAGGATTATGATGTTGTGAGGCAACACCTTCAAACCCTTCTTGAAGCAGGCATTATCTGTGAATCCAAATCCCCTTTTGCAACTCCTATAGTTATTGTCAGAAAGAAGAATGGTGATGTGCGTTTATGCATAGATGACAGAAGCTTAAAAAAGCAAATGATCAAGGATGCCTATGCATTACCAAATCTTGAAGAATCATTCTCTGCACTGAGCAGATCACAATGATTTTCTGTGATGGATCTTAAATCCGGATACTCTCAGGTGGAGATGCATTAACATGGCAAACCTAAGACCGCTTTCGTATGTCCTCTCGGATGTTGGGAGTGGAAGCCTGTGTCACAAGGGAATCAGGAATATGCCAAGCACATTCCAGCACTTAATGGAAAAGTGCATGGGTGATATACACCTGTGTGAAGTGCTGGTTTTCCTTGATGACATAATAGTCTTTTCCAGAACCCTTGAGGAATACGAAGCTCCTTTGACCAAAGTGTTGGACCACCTTAGGGAAAATGGTCTGAAGTTAACCCTGGAAAAATGCCAGTTTTTCCAGAGACCCAACACTCTAAAGGAACTGCATTCTTTTCTTGGGTTTTCTGGTTATTACAGAAGATTTGTGAAACACTATTAAAATATTGTGAAACCCTTGACCAATCTTACTGCGGGTTTCCCTCCGACTCGTAAGCCTCCTTTGAAGGCCACGTCTGCTACTAAGTATTTCCATCTGAAAGGGCCATTCAGAGAAATATGGACACCAGCTTGCCAGAATGCTTTCGAGCAGATAATTGAAAAGCTCACTATATCTCCAGTCCTGAGGTTTGCGAATCCAGAGTTACCTTATTTCCTACACTCCAACACAAGCACCACTGGACTCAGAGCTGCTCTTTACCAAGAGCAGGATGGACAGACCCGAGAAATTGCTTACGCCAGCTGAGGTTTGTCACGCAGCGAAGCCAGATATCCAGCCCATAAGTTGGAATTCTTGGCTTTGAAATGAGCTATATGGAAATTCATTTACTGCAGTGACAAAGAATGGTAAATACTGACAACAACTAAGCTAGATATCACTAGCTATCATTGGTTGGCTGACTTGTCCACCTTCTCTTTTGATAACAAATATCATGCTGTCAAGGAGGCTGAATGGAAGATTGACTAATGACAGCTCCTTACAAGAGGAGAGTCTAAAGATTCACAAATTTACAACTCATCATTTAGCTCCAGTGGATGTGGTCAAGGCAACCTGCCAGTACCATGTAGCCATGCATGAGGAAACACCATCTAAATGTTTGGAGTCTCTTGTCATCCACCCAGATGCTATTCCTTCTGTGTTTGAGGATGCTGAGTTGTCCTTCCATGGTGTTTCCACAGTTTAGAGGTATAATGACACTAATTTGGCCAGACTACAGCGGGAAGATCCCTCATTTGGCACTATCATTAGGTCACTTGAGTCTGGGAATTCAACTTCTAAATTGGACCTGAAAATGCCAGAATCTTTTTGATGCTCAAAGAGATGAGTTGCTTTGAACTCAGGGACTCAGGCCTTTTATACCGGAAATGACAAAGTGAAAAACAGACTCGATACCAAAGTGTTCTTCCATAGGTGTTGAGATCATCCATTCCCACCAGTCTCCATGAAGAGATTGGTCATCTTGGAATCGAAAGCACACTTGACCTGATCAGGTCCAGGTTTTATTGGCCAAAGATGTCATTGGATGTTGAGTACAAGGTCAAAACTTGCCCACAGTGTGTTAAGCGAAAATGTCAACCAGAGAAGGCTGCACTGATGGTCAGTATTCAACCAGCCGACCCATGGAACTGGTATGTTTGGACTTTTTGTCCCTTGAACCAGATAGCCACAACTCTTGTCTGGGAGTAGGAGATAGAGTTCTTGTTTACTTGAACTTAGACACACTGACACTGAACCCCACTATAGAGGAGGGAAATGCAAACCCCACTCAGTACTCAACTGATAATCCTTCTGTTGACAATGGATCTATGGACAGATGCTGGAAATAACATCAGTCTTGAGAATGAGCCACATATTGAACAAGCAGAGGAGCCAGTGACAGCAGGTGAGCCTAGTTTGACAAATCCTTCTTCTCAAGAGCAGAATGATGATGTACCAGTAGATGCACAACTTGGAAGAAATTACATTCTTAGTCCCCTCCAAATCTAGCTGATTTGGTAGATGTCTCTATGGGAGACACAGTTACTGATACTGATTCTGTAGAAAGTACAGATAGTACTAATGAGCAAGATCATAACACCCTATGTAGATCTGAATGCCAGAGAAGAGCATCCAGAACTTTTACTTATCCTCAGTTGGGTAAACCCCTGATTTCTTTTGCCCAGACTACCGGTATTCTCAAAGGTTTTAATAGAGTTTTAGTTGAAACATTTGAGGACTCATGTCTATTTAGAAGGGGCGTGTGTAAGCCAGCTGATAAATAGGGTTAAGATTAGAAATGATAAATAGTTACAAATCATCATATTGATACAGTTCATAGAAGTTATGATTAGGTACTTTTATTTTGAAACCCCGATACTCTGTAATATGGTCTGATTGATTCTGATTGGTCAGACATGAGTGAAGAAGGGAAAAATGGCATTTTGCATGTGTCATTAATTAGCAGAAATGCCAAATTCACAGAATTTTCCCTGTTTTAATCAGGTCTCAATAAGCTAACCTGTTCATTCTTCACATTAATGGAGTGTTAATGGCATGAAACACACATCTTATTTTGATTGAACTTATACTTATGAAATGCTTTGGTAAAAGATGTATAATTGTTAACTATTGGTGGTAAATTTAAGGTTAATAAGTTAAATGGGAAGGTTTTTGTTGAAATAAGCCTTCAATTTCACATTGAAAAAAAGTTAAACCTGATTCCAAGTATTTTCATGTGTAAAATGCACATGAAGTGTTAATGTAAAGTGTTATTCAAATGACTTATGCTGAAACGAACTAATCTTTAGTAAACTTGTAAGCTTATTGCAGTTGTGAGTTTAAGTATTTCAAAGTATTCTAAGTCTTATTTCAACTCAAAGGACTTACTAATAATCTATTTTATTCATTTTCAAAAAGGACCCATTTTATTTTCTTACATGTATAAACTGTAGTTGTATTTTGTTAATTATACAGATTGGTTACTAATGTCAAAGTAACTTTAACCTTTGTGTGTCTATCTGCTCATTTCATGAACTTTGCTCCTCATTAACCTAGAGTGAAGGTGTACTTACCCAGGAGTGGGTTACAGAGGGAAAATATAGGGGATGGGAGTTATGTATACTGGAACCAGTAGTTTGGGTATACCCAACACGTTCACCCATAACACATTCACATGTGGAAGCAATTTAGCATAGCCAATCCACCTATAGACATGGCTTTGGGAGGTGAGAGGAAACTGAAAAAATGTAGACATATAGGACTGTAGCCATAATTATTATTATGAACACTGAAGCTAGCTTGTGGTCATATAGGTTTTATAAATGTTTTTCTTCTTCTTTGGCCCTTCTGGTTCTTCTTCTTATTCTTCATCTTCTTCAGCTGTGTAATTTTTCCATAACCCTGCTGACAGTCAAATCAACAAACAAACAAACAAACAAACCACTAAAAACATACTCAGCTTTGTGGAGGTGAACAATTATTTCATAATAAATATTTTGAAAGCAGTGCTATTCTCAGACATCAAGAGAAACAGCCTCAAAGTGTTTTTTTTTTCTTTAAATCAAACACTGGCAAAACTCCAGTCAATGTTCTATGGTTCTTCCTATTTCACAATTTTCAAACCATAAGCAATTAATGCAAGGCATGCTGTGAACTAGAAAACTGAGATCTATTTGGCATGTATTTCATACACATATTTCAGGTCTGTTTCCTACTTTGCAAAACTACTACACCATTAATTGTCTAATGACTGCATGGGTCCCTAATGCATTTAAGGATTTATGAGAAATACCATAACAATAAAAAGTACATAATTTATTTATAACTTACCATGTTTCTGAGAACCCAAGTATGGAGTTGAGTACTAGGAATATACTCCCCAAACTCTATTTTTGACAGATAAAATAGACATGTATAAGGTTTGATATTTGGCATTCACATCAGATTACTTGCTAATTACATTAGTGATTTTGTGGAACCAAGTGCAACAGCATCACAAGTGGTCATAAGAAACATTTACAGAATGGTATGATTCCAGGGCTGATTTATTTCTACCACAGACTGTATATTTATGAAGATTATAACTGACAGTCATGTCAGATGATTACACAGTGTGAAATGCCTAGTAGGTTTGATCTTCATTAGGTTGGAAGATTTTCAGACTGCTTCCCCTACACATCCTTAACGTGTCATGAGCAGTGATTGAAAAGGCCCATGTGAAATACACTCACTGTTGTGTCATTGAATACATTGATTATTTACTTTATACTTTTATAAATTTATAAATCCCCTTGCAAAAGAAACACACCATCACAAAAGAAACACATTACACAAAAGGACAGACAACATGGTTAGAAATTTACTCTTTTAGTTTGAATGAAAGTTGCAAAAGAATGACAACTTTTACATGTTTGTTATTCTGAAAAAAAAACAAAAAAAAAAACAAAAAAAAAACAGCAAGAGCCAATTAGAGAAGTATGGACCTTAAATGCTTCATACAGTAGAACTCATGAATGATGCCTATCTGTCTTTAAGCTTATGTGGTTAATATGTTTCCTTACATCATTCTTCTTGTGCCATAAATGAGACCTACATTTACATTTAGTCAATAGATATTAGATTTGAATAACCAGAATACAGTTTTCTAATTAATTAAGCAAGCTCCACTCAGTCATGCTGCAATGTCAACCTCTGCATTTTCTTCCTATTAGACAGAAATGAATTAATTAATAAATGAATAACAGGCTGTTTGATCTTCATACACCTTCTGTCATGCTATGATCCATAAACTCAAGCAGGACTACAGCATGTCATAAAATATTGCTCCACTCAGCTCACTGTCACACTAGATGATTTTACTATCACTACTACTTAAGACTTTTCTGCACTGTCTGCTCACAGGCATTACAATATTGACCCGTGAGCACACAGTCTTTTTTAATGCACATGCTAAACTCTACAGGTTTTAAAGACAGTATTACTCTTCACTTGATGGCACAGTGTGGTTCTTGTTAGGATGTTGAAGCAGCTCTACAAGTCCCCATCAGGTTGAAATATCTCATTTGCTGTGGCCTGTCAGGCCAGGGCGGGATCGATTGCTGCTATGATGTGTGTATGCAGGCATGGCAGGACTTAAGCCCAGAGAGATGTGTAATATATGGATTAGAGTTAAGGCTGGCCTCCTGACAGCCTCATTTATCTTCCAGTGTGACAGGACTGAGTCCAAGCACAGCCATTCCTAGTATTTTAACACTTTTATTCTAACACAGTGTCCATGAGAACATTTATGCTTTCTTTATGTGCTTGAAAATGTTGGGTATTTTCTGGAAAGAGTGTGATGGATTACATGTATTAGTAGAAGGCTGTTGAGCTTGTGTTGGCATGGTAGGAGTCAAAGTGAAACAGTTCTGTTCCACTTATCAGTCTGTGTTTTTCTCTCTAAATCCCTCACCCTATGCTCACTGACACCCATCCCACCTAGACAAACATGCATGAATGTGTGTGTGAATCAGTCACACCCTCACACATTCACAGTACACAAATGTGAAAAAGCTAAATCATATTCACCCCTTAATAGGCACTTTTTGTATAGCAAACAAGTAAGACCAGCAATAAAGAGAATAAAGAGTTTAATAAAGTGGAACCATATTATCAAATTATGCCATGAGCTTTATATAATATTCTCACACAAATCACTACAGACCATATTCAATAAGGCTGCTTTCATAAGATGATTTTAGCATCTGTATGAATTCTCATTGATATGCATTGCTGGAGTGCTGTTTTTTTATTTTTCTCTTTTTTGGCAAAGATAAATGGCTTTTGTATATTCAGTGTGAGAATTATAAACAAGTTGGCATTACATGTATAGAAATATTAAGAAGTAAAAAGGAATAGTAACAGCTTACAGCTGTTAATATTCATTTCATCTCAAATTGCTTGGGGTGTATAGAAAAGCAGAAATAAACACAATAACAAATGTGATTTTACCAGCAAAAACAAAACATCATTACAAAATCTTATTCAGAGACTAATATGCTTTTCATTTTAGCAAGACAATATTTAATATTTCATAATATAGAGATGGTGTTTTTAAACTGACCTTGACTTCAAGCTCCTTAATATTAATAAGGAAGGGGCTGAACATCATGCAAACTGATCACATGGCAATGAAAATGAAGGACAAAAAAAACAAACAAAAACCAAACAGAAAAAAACATACACAAACAAAAAACTAGCAAAACGGACACTCACAACATACTGGAACGGAAAGCCTCTCAAACATAAGAGGTGAATGAATTGTTGTAGGAAACAGGTGAATTTAATAGGCAAGCAAGGAAGAGCAAGCTAATGTCTGGATGGGATTAGACTGAGGATTCAAGGTGGATTTTGAATTGATGTTCAATTAGGAGGTGACATGCTGAGACTGTAGTAAACCCAGAGTGCTTTGTAGACTTTGATTATACACTTGTTTATATGAGAATGATTAATTTATCCTCCATGCTTAACATTTATGTGAATGACAGAAGCCCCAAAACAGGGGAATGTTGTCAGTATAAAAAATACCTGATCTATGGTGGTCCTGACCGTTAGAGAACAGAGTAAAGGGATCTAACAAAATAAGTAGAGCAACAGATGGCCTACAGCCATGATGAACTTGTGCCAGCTGGTGGATAGCTAGCAGGTGCTGGTGTAGCTTCATTCATACTTGGGCAGTAGCTGGTCCTCAATGTCTGCTTCCAGTGGGGCTCCGAATGCCAGCTGAGCTGGTTTGTGCAGCTCCCTCCCCAACATGAGCTGCATTGGGTTGAAGCCTGTGGTCTTGTGTATAGTGTATAGAGTGAGTGTATAGTTGAACCACTCCACTCACCTATCACTCTGTGGATGAAAGGGTGTTGTTTGGGCCTTATGGATGTTCAACCATCTGCAGACCCCACTCATGACTGCCAACTTGAAATTCCACCCTTGGTCACTGTGCAGTTAATCCGAGAGCCTGAACCAACAGAAGAACTCCTCCACTAGGTGGGGGGGCAGAGGTGGTGGCACTCTGGGCCACTTCGTAAAGTAGTCCATGTCAACCAAGACAAAGCAGTTACTTGCCTCAGTCTCAGGGAAAGGTCCCAACACATCTACAGTGACCCACTCCATGAGAGCACCCAAGCGGAGTGCAGCGCAGCTGGGCTTGTGTAGGTCCCTTTTAGCAGTACAACTATCACAGCAATGCACCAACACTAGTGCAAGGGCCAGGTCAGTAGCAACTGTCTTAGACTCCACAGGGTTTTAGCTACACCAAATTGCCAGACACCCGTAATTCACATACAGCTCCCAACACTCTCTCTCTCAGGCTGCATGGCACCACCAGCGGTCGGCCCTTCTCTGAGCCGAAGAATATCCCAGCCAGCCCGCAGAGGCTTAGCCACTGGCCCGTATGGAGTTGTGTCAGCCCACCCGGTCTCCATCTTGCCACTAGGACTTCTGACTCATGCCACATTAGCGAAGCTGGAAAGGTAAGGCTGGAAGTGCTGCAGTGCAGCCACCTGCTCTCTGCAGGTAACACAGTAGTTATACCCTGGCTTGTTGAGGCAACTGCTGTAGAAAGCAATTACCTTTTCCACCCCGTCTTGAACTTGGGAATGCATTGCTCCAATGTCCTGGACACTTGCTTCGGTGTTCACCATGAACTTGTCCCCCAGCCAAGGGAACACCAACACGGGTATGCTGCAGGTACTCTTGCAGATGGTGGTAAATGCATGCTCTGTGGCTTCCTCCAAGCGAAACTCCTGAAAGCGTACCTTTCACTGTCACTCCATGCAGTGGGGCAGCTAGATGTGGGGAGCCCTGCATGAAACAGCGATAGTAAGAAAATCTGGAGCTGCGTCAAGAGGTGTAGGCCATTCACACACTGCTTGTACTTTCTCTGGATAGGTCTGCAGCACCGCTGACAACATAGCCCAGAAAGTCCATTTGCCGTTGTAACAACTTGAAGTGGTTTTTGGGAATGTCACCATAAGCCGCTTGAGTATTGCTGGTGTATTACAGAGTCTGAGCAGCATTACAGTAAAGTGCCACAGTTCAGTAGCTAACGTAAATGCCATATTTTCTTTAGCATCAGGTGCTAATCTTACCTGCCAGTACCTGCTACGTAGGTCTAGTGAGTTAAACCATGCTGAACCAGCTAGACAGGCCAGAACATCTATCTATGCAAGGAGTAGGGTAAGACTCTACCTTAGTCATGGAGTTCAGGTGACAATAGTCCACACAAAACCTACAGTCACCTGTTTTCTTCTTCACCAGCATGACTGGAGTGAACCATGGGCTGTTCTGACAACTTTTTGAATCGCATATTTCTCTCTAGTGTTTTTGCATTATAGGTCTTTTTAAATAATTGTAAATATTGTAGGTTTTGTGTACATGTATTGATATTTTTGTGTACATCTATTGTAGTTTTTTGTGTTCAAGCATTTACCTTATTTTCATTTTAATTTCCAGTTCCAGTGTCATAGTTTCTTCCTTCTTCACTTTGTGCCTTTCTAGTGCAAACTACAGTTTAAATCTCTGTGGTAACATCAACATATTTGATTGGTGCACAAATTTAAGCACTATGGGTCATTTATTTCTTTATGAGGAATGGGGGAAATGAAACGCAATTTCTTTAAAACAAAGTTGAAACTGGATTGACTTGTGGCTTCAATAAGATCACATAATAACGTCTTATGATCTGGCAGCTTGTGGTAAGTCTATGCGGGGCAGGTAAATTTTAATGGCTCAAAATCAAAATCCCTGTGGCTTTTAGGAATGGAATTTTTACTTACAGAACCACACTATATAGCTTTATTAATGTCCCAGTCAAAAATTTTATCTGGAATGCCCCTTGAAGTCAGATTTGTAACTTGTAAAGTTGATGAAACTCCACCAACCTCACTTCAATATCCAATATGGATGCTCTGTGCATCAACAGTAGTGAAAGCTATAGCAATAGTCGGTTTATTAGCACTTCTGACTTATTTGTGTCTCATTAAATCAGCCATATGCTAAGGTCCAGCTTCTATCTGTGGACATATTGCTACAGTGTTTGTATGCACAAAATACCTCATAATGCATTGTTAACAACTCGTATTGCTAACAATGGCTAACCTGTATAGAACTGGTATTCCGCCTTCTTGTCCTGGTCAACCTCGGATACGATGTCATTCCCAGCTCCAACTTTTAAGGTAAATGAGCACACCTCAGACAGAGGGGGTAGGGTGAACAGTGGCTTGTTATCCTTGAAAGGAACAGGCACTCAAATGGATTTGTTTTATACAGGATGAGAAGAGTGTTGCGGTAGTTGATCCATGTAGCATTTTGACCAAGGTATGTCACAGACCAAAGGATTCCAGGGAATTGTGTTGACTTTTGGAAAAGGGGTATAATATTCTGCCTTCAAGGTCGCTACTGATTAATAGCCCTTTCAATTTAATCAATGTGCTACCTCTGCCCATTACTAAACAGTCTCTATCTCTGTAAAACCAGGCTTTAAAAAGTTCCTGAACATCACTATCACTAAACCTCTATAAATTCTTCTCAAGATTGTTTTGTCTACTTGTGTCTACATGTCTGAGGTGTACTTGAGATGTCCTTGAGAATCCTAAGCAGCACCACACAGTCAATTCCTGTAATTTAACAGTGAACAGCAGAACAATGAATAAAGAAACATGAATACATGTCCCTGCTAAACAGTGTACTTGTGCTGAGTGGTGTAAATTCTTCCTGATGCTTTTGATAGAATCACACTTTCCCATTACTATAAAAGCAGGAGTATGCAATGTCCTGGGTAGCAAAGTCTGTAGCTTCACTTGTCATTTACTTCCACAATCAAGTGGCATTAAAGCTGCACTGCATAGCCACAATCACAAACATTTCTCTTCTTACTTACTGAGATCTTACTGACTCCAGATCAATGATCTGAATGTAATGCTATGTCATAACTGAGGAAGAGAAAGAGAGTGGAGGAAGTGAATGGGAACAGATTGGTATGCTAAGAGATCCTTCATGTTTCTTTACACTCTTAAAAATAAAAGTGCAATAAATGACTCCTTGTGTAATTGAACCAGGAACCCAGTAGCTGTGAGATGGGAATGCTATGGTGCACTATTGTGCTGCCTGAGCTATACAATTCCCCATCATAAATGCTCCCATTATGTGAAAGGAATGACTGGATTGATTATTTTATTGAGTTTATTAAGACAAGACATTACTCAAGACAAAACAAGGCAAGATAAGACAAGTTGTTACTAAAGACAAGACTAGACAAGATAAGTTGTTACTCAAGGCAGGACAATAGAAGTTGTTTTTAAAGACAAGACTAGAAAAAAATAGTTGTTACTCAAGACAAAACAAGACAAGTTATTACTCAAGACAAAATAATGCAAAACAAGATGAAAAGTTGTTACTCAAGACAAAACAAGGCAAGTTGTTACTAAAGACAAGACAAGACTAGACAAGATAGGTTGTTACTTAAGACAAAACAAGACAATAGATCTTGTTGCTAAATACATGACAAGATGTTATTAAAGACAAGACTAGACAAGACAAGTTGTTACTCAAGACAAAATAAAAAATATGGATAAATTTAGTAATATTTTTCAATATATGAAAAATATGAATAGAAATGTAATAGTGATTAAATTAAACTTGTGGGCGACATGGTGGCTCGGTGGGAAGCACTGTCCTCTCACAGCAAGAAGGTCCCAGGTTCAATCCCCCGGTGGGGCGGTCTGGGTCCTTTCTGTGTGGGTCCTTTCTGTGTGGAGTCTGCATATCCGTGTAAATTTACAACGGGTTCTCCGGTTTCCTGCACGTTAGGTTGGTCGGTGTCTCTAAAGTGGCCCGTGTGTGTGTCTGTGTGCACACCCTACGATGAATTGGTGCCCTGTCTAGGGTTGTTCCTGCCTTGTGCCCTATGCTGCTGGCTAGGCACCAGCTCCCCTGTGACCCTGAAATAGGAATAAGTGGTTAAGATAATGAATGTATAAATACAATTTGAATTATCATTTAGAACTGTACATGCTCTGAACATGCTACTGAACATGCTCAAAGCATTTTCTCATTGTGACAATAGCAAAAAATAAAGTGTATGCAAGTAGCCAGATAAAGTAGGTGTGAATGAGGATATATATGGTATACAATGGACTGCCATCCTGTCCAGGGTAAATTCTCCCAATGTGTTTGCAGGGTTTCTGGGATAGGCACCAGGTATATAGCCACCCTAACCAGGATAATGTTTACTATGGTGCTTCAATAGTCACATTTATTTGTAAGAGTGCACCACCTATGTAGATCTAGACATTCAGTGACATCCTCTTTTCCAGTCTGTGATTGCCCACCAATACCATATAAATGATTAAGCATGCACTATCACACTCTCACTTCAGTGCAACATTGTACTTTCACATTCCTCAATCTGCTTGACACTTCAGTCCTTGTCAAACAGACAAATCCCTAGAATATCTGAGTATATTCATGCAGGATTGCACTCTCCCCACCACTATAGGCCAAATCCTAACATCAGACACTGCCTGTGCACCGTCCTGAAGCAAATTTGTCACTGTCAGTGATGAAACATCAAAAAAAAGTCCTGTCAGTGAGCTTACCTGTGTTTCCTACAGCTCTCTGCACAGGCCACTTGGAACCATCGATCAGGTAAATATGCTTGGAAGCACTTATGTGTTCTTTCTGAAACGTTTCCCAAGACACTCCATTCCCCAGAACATAGCAAATGCATTACAAATCTTATTCCACCAGTTTTTTTTTGACAAATGTGTATTGACCAATTCCCACTTGAAACATCCAAAGGTCTCACTGGCACTGGCATATAAAAATCTTAATTCCTTTGACACACTAAAAAAATAATAAATCCCCTATGCCTAACATGCATAGCTATTATTTGTGGTCTCTAGCTTTGTATTTAACATATACTTCCACCATCCTAAGCCAGAATTCCTACCTTTTAGCATTTTAAGAAGGTCCCTTATGCGTATCATAAAGTGTAAGCGCTCTTTAAAAACCAAGCAGTAAGTCTACCGTTTTGGGGGCATTGTTTTTCTTTAAACATAGCCCTGTGGAACCAGTTTAACTAGATGAAGGGATTGGATATCTCAGTAATGAAATATCCAATCTCTTCTTGGCTACATCCCATTTAATGTTAGATAACATTGGCAGGTGTGTGTATATTTATATTTAATTCATGTCACAGTTAATGAAAAATTTTTTTACGGATAGTAATGCCAACTCACTGCCTACATTATCCGTCCCATGTGACAACTATATTCTTAGAACAAAACCCAGGCTCTAATTTATGTTCCAATGCACAAATTGACCTTAAAGTCCAGTCCACCAAGCTTGGTTGCGAAAATCTGTGGGAAAATTCTGTATTCACCAGATCATTGATAAATAGACTTCTATATCCAAGCAATATCAGATGAGATTATGAAAGATAGTGAATGCTGGCTTTCTCTAACAGGCTGCAGTGTATTGACACATAGATTCTGAAACTAAAGAACATATTTATCTGCTTATATATCAGTAATATTTGCCATTTGATTTTCTCAGCAATTATTAGTGATTATTTGTGAGAAATAGCCTTTGGTTTCCTGTTTTCTGACCTGTAGTGAATGGTAATTCATTACAGAGACAAAAGGCAAGTCAAACTTGAATGTAATATATAAGATGCTCTTGTGGAAAAGAAAAGAAAAACCTTCAGTTTATAGCTACCTGATGCTACAAACAAACAAAGGTTTCTGTTTTTCCATGTTGAATGTAATAGCTAATCTGGGGCTACATTGTTCTTTCTACTATCTATATTTTATTCAAACATTAAATCATGTCTAAACAAAAAACACAACAATGCAACAGCAAACCCATCAATGATCCAAGATTTTCCACAGATTTTCCTGAGCCAGCTTGATGGACGGCTCTTTATAGTCAACTGGACAGAACATACACTGTAAAAAAAGGTCTTTTTACAGTTTTCTACAGTAGAATTTACAGTTTCTCCTTGTATTTAAAAATGACAGTAAATTATATAAAATTACAAGAATAAACTGTTTATTAAACTGTATCATGCGATTTAACAAAAGATAGAATACATTAATTATTTTTTTTTTTAACAGCATTTAGATGAGACTTTTAACAAAACTAACCATAAAATACAGTCAGTCAGTCAGTCAGTCATTATCTGTACCACTTATTCCCAGTTACGGGGTCACGGGGAAGCCGGTGCCCAGCCGGCA
>JAOVYV010000035.1:27282839-27294437 GCA_025674545.1 Hassar affinis | reverse complement strand
CTCAGAGTTGCCGGCTGGGCACCGGTTCCCCCGTGACCCCGTAACTGGGAATAAGCGGTACAGAAAATGACTGACTGACTGACACTATCTACAGTTCATAATATCATGACAAGATTCATGAAGGTGCATGAAGACCAAGGGCAGAAAGCGCTGCTGAATGTGCGTCACCTTTGGACCCTCGGGCAGTATTGGAAAATCATTGTCATTTAACACAGTCTGGATCAAAAAATACAACCTGAAACTGTATTATCCAAAGAAAAAAAAGTCATATATTAATTTTGTGCAGAAACACTGACAAGTCAGCTGAGATGGACAAAACGACAGTGGAACAGTGTTCAGTGATCAGACGAGTCCACGTTTCAGCTTGTTTTTGGAAAAAAACGGATATTGAATTTTATGTGCCAAAGATGAAGGCCATCCAGATGGTTACCAATGAAGTACAAAAAACAGCATCAGTGCCCGCAGCATGGGTGATCTGCATACGTATATATGAAGGTACCACTGATGCAGAGGCTTATGTTAGTATTTTGGAGAGACATATGCTGCCATCAAGACAGCGTCTTCTTCCAGGAACTCCATGTCTATTTCAGCAGGACAATACCAGACCTCATTCTGCACTAGTTACAACAGTGGGGCTTGACAGGCTCAAGTCTTATACACAGTAAGAATGCGCAAAATTCCACTTGCAATAGTATCTTCAAGTAGTATCTTCAATTCCCAAGCAATTAAAAGTATAATTAAAAAAAAGGTGATGTGACCCAGTGGTAAACATGGCACTGTCCATATTATTTTTTTAGTGTGTTGCAGGCATCAATTTCTTCTAAGTTCATCATGGAAAACCCTGAAAATCTTTTCTTTGTTCCTTTTCCTGTTCCACTTTAAGAAAGTGTTTCTGAAACTCTTCTGGAAATGAGGTTTGTAAATATTGTGAAACATTTAAATGGTGTCAGAGCATTATTCACCTCTTTCCTGTACAATCTGGGATGCCACATAAATTCTGATGTATCAGTTCAAACCAAAATCAGATATAGTCTCAGCTTTCAGCTTGAAACGAACCATGTCTGAACGTGAGTAAGGATAATAAGACTGGGGCTGAGGTATGTGCTTTCACATCTGTTCCTCGGTGCATGCTAATGGCATACCTCATTCACTCATACACACTCTCTCTCGCTGACTATTCACTGGCAACTTTTAAAAACCCCATTTCCAGAGTTGAAACATTTTCTTAAAATGCAATCTATAATTTGTTAATTCATTTGAACCTTTATTTAATGAAAAAAAAGAAAAGATTTTCAGTATTTTCAATGATGAATGAATTCATTCCTATTCAATATTATTAAATCTAATATATTTATATTCAACAATATAAAGAAATTTAGAAAATGATAGCTGCAACACTCTCAAAGATATTGGAACAGAGGCAGGATAAGACTGAAAAGGTTATACAGTTACACTGGAAGGTTCCACAATAAGCAGCAAACTGGTAGCAGGTGAGGTCATCAAGATTGAATATAAATGGAGCATCCATCCAAGGCTTAGTCTTTGCAAACAAGGATGGGTCATGGTTCACAAATTTGTGCCAAACTTCATGAGAGAATTGTCAGTCAGGTCAAATACAGGGAGTCAGGGGAAATCTCGGTGAGTAAAGACCAAGGACAGAATCCGCTGCTGAATGTGCATGGCCATCAAGCCCTCAGGCGGTACTGTTTGAGAAACCATCATGCTGCAGTGATGGGCATAGTCACATGGGCTCGGAAGTACTTCGGAAAATCATTGTTACTTAAAACAGTCCACCACTGCATCAACCTGAAACTGAATTATGCAAAGACAAAGCCATATATTAATTTTGCACAGAAACACCAGCAAGTTCTCTGGGCCCAAAGTCATCTGAGATGGACCAAAAGATGGTGGAAACCTGTTCTGTGTTCAGATGAGTCCATGTTTCAGCTTGTTTTTGGAAAAAACGGACATTACATTTTATGTGCCAAACATGAAAAAGACCATCCAGACTGTTACCCATAAAAATTTCAAAAAACAGCATCTGTGATGGCACGGGGCTGCATCAGTGCCCACGGCAAGAATGGGCAAAAATTCCATTTGTAAAACTGCAACCATTAGTATCTTCAATTCCCAAATGATTAAACATATAATTAAAAGAATAGCTGATGTGACGTAGTGGTAAACATGCATCTGTCCCAAGTTTTTTTCAACATTTGTTTATATATAACAACTAGAATTAATGATTCATTGAAATCACTGAAAATCTTTTCTTTGTCCTTTTTGTCTGTTAAACTGAATTAAGAAATTACACGTTTCAGTTTTTACTGCATTTTTAAGCATTGTCCCAACATTTCTGGAAATGGGGTTTGTAAGACATACAGCGACATCTGTGCTTACACACACACATATACACAAGAAGTCAATCAAACACACAACCAGCATTGTGCCACTGGCCAATGCTACCTTCAGTTATTTATGATGTTACAGACAGTAAGGCAGATATGGAAATATACAGACAGAAGAAAAATAATGGTCATATCTGTCAACTTCAATCCTGGTAGAATTCAAAAGAGACCACCTTGAAGATATGAGGCTTGGTTCAAAGATGAAAAACGCCGTCTTCTCAGTGAAGCATCAGCTCACACAGAAGCCGGTGAATCTTTGAGACCGCTGTCACAGGCATTTCAGGACTTTAAGAGGTAAAGACGGTGAGTTGTTTGACATGTCAGGTTTTGAGTGGAACATATAAATGAGGAATGCCCTATTAGGGATACATAAAAAAGACAACCAAAGGATGAATAAGCCTTGGCACTGTTATCTTGTGTTTCACTACCCATATGCTTCCTCATCTCTAGCTGAGTCATTGACAGACCCAGGAATCAGGAATGAGGAATCATCTCCTCCTGCTGTCTTGGTTAAGGCAACTGAACAAAACGAAGTATTGCTTATCATAGCTCTGATTCTTTATTCCTCTGTGCGTTTTTGCTGTAAAGAGTTATTACAACAAGCAGTTTAAAGAAACTCTGAGGTATTTTACCTGTCCTTCAATTTTTTCCTCACTTGATTCATTTAGTCAGCTGGGCTTAAGCAAGCCCTCATCATGACTGAAAGCTGTATTGCTGTGATAGCCAGTCCTTAAGGCTGAATAAATTCTAAGTGGATGACAGGGTTTCTTTAGGCCTGTCCTCTTGAGTATGATCAGAGTCAGTTATCATATCTGTCTCCTTTCCCATCATTTCTTTAATTTAAGCTCACACGTATGGCTCCCAGTAGATTAATCTGTATCTGTATAACATGCATGCTCTAACAGAAGTCTCACTTTTCCACTCTTGTCACATCAGTCTGAAAACTGATCAGCAGCACAAGGCAATTAATAAAAGACAAAGCATTAATTTAAAGAGGCCAAACTAGAAACAAGACCACTCTAAGTAAAAATCAACACCTGAACATTCTGAATTCTGAATAATCAGAACTACAAACTCAACAGCATCATGGTATATGCATATACTATATTGCCAAAATTATTCGCTTGTCTGCCTTCACCACGCATATGAATTTGAGTGACATCCCATTCTTACTCCATAGGGTTTAATGTTTGATGTTGGCTCACCCTTTGCAGCTATAAGAGCTTCAACTCTTCTGGGAAGGTTTAGGAGTGTGGTTTTGGGAAATGTTTGACCATTTTTCCAGAAGCACATTGGTGAGGTCAGACTCTGATGTTGGACAAGAAGGCCTGTCTCGCAGTCTCCACTCTAATTCATCCCAAAGGTGTCGAGGTCTGGTTGAGGTCAGGACTCAACCCGTGCAGGCCAGTCAAGTTCTTCCATAATAATGTTGCTCATGTCTTTATGGACCTTGCTTTGTACACTGGTGAACAGTCATGTTGGAACAGGAAGGGGCCATCCCCAAACTGTTCCCACAAAGTTGGAAGCATGAAATTGTCCAAAATCTCTTGGTATGCTGAAACATTAAGAATGCCTTTCATGGGAACTAAGGGCCCAACTCCTGCACTCAGACAAGTACCATTATCCTGTCAACTGCCAAACCCAGATTCATCCATCCGATTGGCAGATGGATAAGCATGATTCATTTCTCCAGAGAACATGTCTCCACTGCTCTAGAGCTTTACTAGTGCTTTACACCACTGCATCCAACGCTTTGCTTCGCACTTGGTGATGTAAGGCTTGGATGCAGCTGCTTGGTCATGGAAAAACATTCCATGAAGCTCTCTACACACTGTCCTTGAGCAAATCTGAAGGCCACATGACGTTTGGAGGTCTATCTTTAGATCAATCATTAGATTCCAGTGAAAAACAACAGAAATGTTTTTGAAAAGCTTTCTATAATATTGAGTTCAATTTTATAGCAAAATAGTAACTGTAGACTGATTCAGACTAAGATCCCATTTCAACATCAAACAATTAAAATTCCCCAAACTGAAATAATTAAATGTTGTTTTTTTTGTTAAAGTGTATGTCTTTTTGAGCCACAGAATCTCCAATTAATCTACAGAAGGATGTGGCAAAGCATTGCTTTAGTTCATCAAAGCCTAATTAATCATTCCTGTCCACATCAGGGGATGAGCGATTAAATCAGAGAATGGCTTGTGTCCTCATTCATCTGAGGTTATCTTCCACCTGTGTAGTGGCTCCTTCAATCAGTCAAATAAACACACTTCAAAATACATTTATAATTCTTTCAGAATGGAGGCCAAAGTTTTTGCAACACATTCTCCACATTCTCTGGTCCTATTCCCCAGTTCCCATATATGGACAATATTTCCTGCTCATGTTTCCTGTTGTCTGTTATCCCTTGTTATTCTAGGTATGTGTATGAATTATTATATGTGTGAAAATACGTCAAATGAAAACCTTATCTATCTATCTATCAGAGGGTGCCGATATGCCTACAAGGAAGACTACAAGCATGGACTACTACTCCCACAGGGCCTTACAAAATGGGTGCACCTGCAGGTGGCCATCTTGATTAGCTTGTTAAGCCATGCTGAGGAGCTCGCCCTTTGAATTCAAGTATCTTGTCTAGTGATTTGCACTCTTGTAAATAGTCACGTTATTCTCACCCCGCCTGCTTCTCAGCAGTTTTCTTTGTGTTTACAGCAGATGCTGCTGCACAGCTCTCAGCAGCGGGAGGAGGTCCACACCATTATTTGCGACGGGAGGCAACCCAGCAACGTCTGGAAGCCACCCCCACACAGGCAACCTGTGTTGTCAGTGCCCTCCCAGAGTGGTATGGAGGCAAACCCAAGGGGTGCAAAGGGTTCGTCCTCCAGTGCGATTGTTTTTTTACCATCCACAAATAATCACGACCTTCTGCTGGTCAGTCAGCTCGCCATGATAATTAGCCTGCTCAGCAGGAAGGCAGTGGGCTACCGCTCACCACACAGGTGAGGAAGCTCATTCTTATGCTCATTTCATTTAACAGTTCTGCCAAGTGTTCGACCATACCACTGATGGCCAGTGTGCCAGAGGGCATCTACTACCTACTATCAGCAGACTACTCGAGTTTCAAACCCTGGCAGTGGAGAGCGGCTGGAACAGTGCAGCTCTCAAGGTCGCATTTCGGAGGGGACTCAACGCCGAGGTCCAAAGGGAACTGGCATGCAGGGACGTCGACATGTCCCTGGACAACCTCATCACAGCCATAGCCCTGGATAACCTGCTATGCAACCAGCCTGCTAGTTTTCTCCCAGAAAGCTGACCGGAGTTGCCAGAACCCATGGTACTGGGCCCCCTTCGTTTGCCCAGGAAAGAAGGAGAAGGGCCAATCTGAATCTGAGTGTTCATGTCATAGCTGTCATACAAGGCCTTCAACTCCTAATCGTGCCAGGGGTGGTCCCACAAACCTACTACTACCACTACTTACATCTTTTGAGAGACAACATATTACTACATATTGCCACCACAATTCAATTCAGATTTCAAAAAAGGGCATAGATAACCACTGTTGACGGGTGTATACATTTTGGGCCCATATGTATTGTATTACATATGGTAAAAAAAAAAATATATATATATGTGGCTGCAATATGGGTTACAGTAACTCCAGATTCCCTGACTGGCTATACTCAACTGTTCCTAGGTGTGAATCAGTATTCAAAGGTGTGTGTACATAGCGTTCTGTGACATACTGGCATCCAGTCCTGCCTCGTGTATTCCTCCCTCATATTATGCCCAGTGCTCCTGGGAGAAACTCTGGATCCACTATGGACCCTGACCAGGATAAAACATTTGCTGAAGATGATTGAATGAATTAATTAAAGTATCCATGTGCATGAAGTGTTAAATGTGTATTTACTGCATTACTGAAGTGTCTATTTCTAAGTATTGTTGATATTCCCAGAGTCTACTATTTAGTCTCATTTATCAAGTGGAGGGAAAAAAACTCAGTCGCACTATAAAGGAGCATTTGATTTTTTTCCAAACTCAGGCATACACATGGTTAGAACATCAAACGCTGGGATACATCCTTTTATACAACAGATGCAATTCAATCATCCTAAGCAGAGAAGTAGCTTATGGAATGTATACAAAGTAAAAGTAAGTATAATGAGCCAAATGACTTCGTACTTATTCTTCTGATAACTCATGTGCAGAGCTTAGTCAGAATAATTTCAAACCATACAAGTAAGCATCTGAGCCATGCTGGAAACAGAGGGAGAGAGGAAGTGAGATGTGCATTAGCCACATGAGATTACTCAAAGTCTCTGCTTCCTTCCTGCTGAGCAGAAAGAGCTCATAGTGCAAGAACTGATAGGCCTCATGCTGCAACATCTGTAAGTGAATGCAGCATCTGTGGCCTGATATTTCTATGAGCTGATAACTGAACTTTTCTTCAAATGTATTTTTGCACGTTTTTTTTAATAAGAAAATGCTTTAAATGTTAAGCAAAAGAAACACTGCCACAGTGTGTTGTTGTAGATGAAGACAAAATACTAGATAAAAGATCTATTATCTATTATTTACCATTGAGATTCTAGAGAGCTTCTGACCAACTCAAACAAAATTGAAGAAAGAAACAGAGGGAGAAGAGAAGAAAAGTGCTGTCGGGAAAATTATAAGTACATAGATGAGCAATAAGCACAAAGTAGAGAGAGAAAGTTGGGGGAAAGAGAGATATTACAGAAGTAGAATTCCAAGGAGGGCTGTTTTCTCCTGAAGTCAATCACAACACGCCAGTGTGTGTTAACTACCAACTGCCTCAGGTAGCAGTGATGAGGAAAGCAATATGGGTTCTCAGCGGGTAAAGAAAGCACCTGCTTCCAGGAGCACAGAACATGAACATTTTTACAGCCAACACAGTCAAACACACAGCAAGTTGTAACTGATGTCTTTTTTTATTAGTGGACATACATTAGTGTTACATACTGTCGAACAATTCATAGTAAATGAAGCTCACTACCTCACTGTCTTGACCAAGCCTTTATTAATAAACTCTAAATGCAATTTGATAAGCAACTCTACTCTCACATCTATTCACAAATTGTCGACTGTTATGGCATACTAAGGCAAAAGATGCATAAAATGAAATAATAATTCTTCTATGTTCATGACAATAAATGAGAAAAATGTGTTTAAATGTATGAAAGATAAGTAAATGTATAATGGACCAAGAGGATATGTATATACTAAAGTGCTCCTAGGTGTGAATCAGTATTCAAATGTGTGTGTACATAGCATTCTGTGATGTACTGGCATCCAGTCCTGCCTCGTATATACCTCTCTCACATTGTGCCAGTGCTCCTCGGAGAAACTCTGGATCCACTATGACCTTGACCAGGATAGAACATTTGATGAAGATGAATAAATGAATTAATGTGTGTGTATGAAGTGTTAAATGTGCATTTACTGTATTACTGAGATGTTTCCTCAACATTTTCCTAGTGTTGTTAATATCCCTTCAGTCTCCTGTTTAGGCTCAATTAGTTTATTCTTGGTTTAAGTGAAAACAACTTAATCACACTATAAACGTGCAACTGATATTTCCAATCTCAGGCACACAGATGGTTAGAACACTCTCATTCAGTCATTTTCATTTTCATGTATCTTCTGCCTTAGTATGGCATGAGAGTTGAAAATGTGTGAATAGATGTAAGAGTGGATGCAAGGAATGTCAAGAAATGTCTAAGAACCTACTGTATAATTCAGGTAAGAAAGAAAACATGACAGTGCATGCTATTATTTATGAAGATGACTGCATAAAGAAAACATGTAAATTTCTACAGTCAGTGATGATCTGGGCCTGCATGTCAGGGAAAGGCATGGGGGAGATGGCAGTCATTACATCTATAATAAATGCCAAATCTACAGTGAAAGTTTGGACACTTTTCTTCCATCAGTTGAAAGGATGTTTGCTGATGATGACTTCATGTTTCAAGATGATGATGCATCTTAGGGCAAAGGATGTGAAAACTTTCCTTCAAGAAAGACATATAATATCAGTGGCCTGCAAATAGTCTGGATCTCAATCCAGTTGAAAATCTCTGCTGGAAATTGAAAAAAATGGTCAATGATAAGGCTCCAAACTGCAAAGCTGATCTGGCAACAGCAGTAAGAGACAGATGGAGCTGGACTGATGAAGAATACCGCTTGTCATTAGCTAAGTCCAGGCCTCAGAGAATTCAAGCTGTTATAAAAGCCAGAGGTGGTGCAACAAAGTACTAACGGTGCAGTGTTTTTCCTCATGATTCCATAATATTTTCCTCAGAATTGAGTGATCCCATATTTTTTTCCTCTGTCTGAGCTACAAAAAAGCAATTATGACTGACTACAACAATTATATTTCTTTCTTTTTTATTGTTTCTTCATGCCAGAAGGCTGGAATTTTGAAAAAAAGATGTGACATGTCTTTGTGGCATGTCTCTGATTAATTTTTTTCTACAAAATTAAACAATTGAAAGAACATCCTCCATGACTGGCGATTCCATAATTTTTGCCATCAGTTGTAGTTATGTTTAATATAGTGGAACCTCTATGAAACCACCATGAAAAGTTGATTCCTTTTATCATGTAATTTATAACAGCTTCTCTCACCAGCCTTATTTTGATTTATTTCTTTAAAAAATGCAACTTCTCATGTTACAGAGAAACCACAAAGCCATCTGCCTTGAAGAATTTCCCATGTTGGAGAGCTTACATATCATACTTACAAATTATGACCATTTGTATGGTTTCTCTCAATAATTACACATCTGTCTATGAGGAGCATTTGCCACAAGTCCTTCTGTAGGTTGTATTAGAATGTAAATCTTAATATAAGTCTTGCAAGTGAAACTACTCTTGTACCTGCTGTTATAGAAAATGAATTAACAAGATTCAATAATTCAGTGTTGTTTTACCATTTACTGTATTATAGGTTTATGTCATGTAATATTATACTTCCTACACAATATTACGCAGCCACAATATCCACTGAGGTTTATTCATATTCTTTTATATTAACCAGAACTGACAATATTTACCCTTTTTTGTGAAGGAGCTATACAGTATCAGAGTAGGCTAGTAGTTAATACTTAAAAATATGCCAAAGGAGTGTTTTTTTTTCTCCTCCCAAAAGCTCAGAACTTGAAATGTCAGCCATGAAGATATTTGATAGCCATTGATTGATTGTAAACAGAAAATATTAAAAATATGTTTTATTTTATGGTATTTTTGTTTGCTATTATTATTTATTTAGGTATTTATTTATTAGTCTTTAGTGTTTAGTGTGCATAAAAATCACCTAAATATCATTCAGCTGAGATTGGCCACCATCTGCTGCCCTCAAACAATTCCAACTACAAAGTAATATTATTATTATATTTATTTATTTTAAAATTTAAATTAAATGGTGGAAATGCTTGTTTTCCTGTCTTTTCTAGGATATTATAAGCAGGAGGAACACACTATCACATAAGCCTAGTCTATAATAGAGCTCCATCTGCCAGTCTGGGTTCAGCTTCCAAGCATCAGGCATGAAGCAGAAAACCACAAAAATAAAAATGACGTAGAGCAGGAGGAAGGCTCCGTCTCAAGGAGATGAGCAGTCTTGAATAAAAATTCAGTTCCCACTTGTGGACCATGTACTCAGCCACAATTTGAGTATGAGGGTATGAGGGTAAGGGCATTTTCCTCACCATTTCCAATACAGGTTGGTTGAATAAAAATGAGAGTAAGGATCCTGTATTGTACTTATCTTTATAAAATATATTTTTTCTCAGTCTTTTTTCATTATTTTCACCTTTTATTCATTTTTATTTTGTTTTATTCATTCATTCATTAACTTGCTCATTAATATATTCATTTATGTACTCAAAATGTGGTATTTTGTAGCTACATGAATCAGTAAATAATTCATGTCACATCTATGCAATTTTATCCAGTTGCTGTATACAACAAATGCAACTGTGCACACTGTGACATCTGTGTACTCAATTTATCAGTGCAGTGTGCAACGTCTGTTCTCTGGACAAGTGTGCTTGGCATGTTGATGAGAATATTTTATTTTAAAGGGAATATTAATGGTTCTGGAGTCAGTGTTGTGCTCACAAAATGACATGTGACACGTCAGTACTTTTAAGAGCTGAGACACTGCTTCTATTTGTTTGTGCTGGCACATGAATGCAGCAAGATTAAAGAACAAATAAGGAAAAAAGATGTTACATACAGGAATTAATAAGAAACCCTTTCTTGTGTAATCCAGTTTCGACAGTGACAGGCTTGGTATTTCTTTTTAAACTCATCTGCACTTACTAATTACAATCAGTTTAAAGTTATTACCATTAAAATGATTTCTGAAGTGTTATAGTTCACAACTTTTTGTAGGCCTATTTAATCTATTTTTTTTTCCTGTACAAAAAAATTCTCTTTTTCTCTTTTGGTTGAAAAAGAGGTATTGTATCTATTTTTAGTCAAAATGATTTGTGGCATCCCTAATAACTATAATTCATTTTTGTTAACTATATACTTGTCTAACATTCTAATTCAAATATGCAATGATACATTTCAAATTAATGAACTCAACACAGTCTTTATTTACCCTGATAGAAAACGAGGTCACATCTTCTATGCAAAAGCTTAGCAAGTCTGGTAATATTCTCCTGCGATATTTAGCATGATATTTAAGTGTAAACAGAATACACTGAATGCCTATGAAATCTAGGATGTATAGATGTGGAGTCACAAATGGATGTAATGTGGATGTAAAAAATCTATTCAAAATCAGCTGATGCAGTGGGATTTTTGTTCCAAATATGCACATGCATTACTACCTCCCAAGACCTCTCTTAGCATAGAGACTGAGACAAGATGAAATTTTCATGAAGTAATACCATGTCCCATTTTTTCTCTTATTCTAACTTAGTTTTGTAAAAGTGCATTGTTTATACCACCAGCTTCAACTTAACTTGTCTACTAAAGGCCAATTTATGCTAAAAGCCTTTTTATAATGCATATTTTAGTAATGCTACAACTTCTGATTTAAGTAGCATTGAGATACACCACACCTGCATATTATTTTGGAAGATATATATCTATATCTATATCTATATATCTATATCTATATCTATATCTATCTATCTATCTATCTATCTATCTATCTATC
>JAOVYV010000035.1:27250058-27261137 GCA_025674545.1 Hassar affinis | reverse complement strand
AATAATAATAATAATAATAATAATAATAATAATAATAATAATAACTATTATTATTGTTGTTGTTGTTGTTATAAACACAGAATGACTTTAGAACAGGCTGTGAATAAAGGATGGTATGAAACAGATATAGTTTGGACTTATATAATTTGTAAATTCAATTGCTATAAAATTCTGTAACATTACCTCACATTGAGATCCATGCAAAAGAGAAACATATATAAGTTCAAGAAAGCACATAGGTGCCTAAAATGTACACAACAGAAAATGTCAGTTATATAATGTGAAAGGTTTTCCCCAGGCACCACACTGACCCAGTGCCTCTCTACTTGCACAGTGTCATTACAATGTGAGCTCACTCATCTCATTATTCAACTTGCTGCATATATTCTTTCAGTCAATGCACACACTCATCACACACAGAATGCTACAAAGTAATGATAGCTTAGTGAGAGACTGAGACTACAGACGACTCTGTGTATAAATCTCTTTGTGTGTGACAAACATCACAGCAGTGATTTGATGGCTTATGTGACAGTTGTCACAAGAGAGAAGCCAGAATGGTATAGGATGAGAGGCTTTGAAAGAGGTTTCCATTTTTTATAGAGCAGGACAGACCAAATGTGGAAAAAGCTTTCATCCTTAAGTTTTGAGTATATACTATGACAGAAGCATATCACAAGATATAGAGAAACAAATACACAGATCAGATAATATAGCTCACATCGGCATGCTGATTATCTCTGACCGTCAATCAATAAACTGTGCACAATGAACTTTGTGAACAACTGCATGATAGTCCAACAGTTTAAGAAGGAATTGTAGGGATTTCATCATCTACAGTCCATAATATCATCAAATATAAATATAAAATCTCTGTAAATAAGCGGCAAGGACGAAAACCAACATTGAATCCCTCAGACAGCACTGCATTAAAAACACATCATTCTGTAATGATATTACCAAATGAACACAGGAACACAGACAAATCATTGTCAGTGAACACAGTTCCTTCCTCCATCTACAAATGCAAGTTAAAACTCTACCATGCAAAGTGAATATATATCAACAACACCCAGAAACGCCGCCAGCTTCTCTGGGCCCAAGCTCATCTGAGATGGACTGACACAAAGTGGAAAAGTGTCCTGTGGTCTGACGAGTCCACATTTCAAATTGTTTTTGGAAATCATGGACATCGTGTTCTCCAGGCCAAAGAGGATAAGGACTGTCTGGATTGTTATCAGCGCAAAGTTCAAAAGCCAGCATCTCTGGTATGGGGGTGTGTTAGTGCCCATGGCATGGGTAATTTGCACATCTGTGAAGGAACCATTAATGCTGAAAGGTACATACAGGTTTTATATGCTGCCATCCAAGCAATGTCTTTTTCAGGGACGACGTGGATTCGTAGTAAAATAGTGCAGATACTAGACTAGCCTGCCTGCAGTCCAGGCCTGTCTCCCATTGAAAATTTGTGGCGCATTATGCAGCACAAAATATGACAACAGAGACCCCGGACTGTTGAGCAGCATGAAGTTGTACATCAAGCAAGAATGGGAAAGAATTCCAACTACAAAGCTTCAACAATTCGTGTCCTCAGTTCCCAAACACTGACTGAGTGTTGTTAAAAGGTAAGGTGAAAGGAACCTCTCCCAACTGTTTTGGAATGTGTTGCAGGCATCAAATTCAAAATGAGTGAATATTTGCAAAAAAACAATAAAAACAATAAAAAACAATAAAACAATAAAATGTATCCGTTTGAACAATAAGTATCCTGTCTTTGTAGTGTATTCCTTTGAATATGGGTTGAAAAGGAATTGTAAATCATTGTATTCTGTTATTTATTTATGTTTTACACAATGTCCCAACTTCATTGGAATTGTATTATGGGGTTGTATTATTTCACCATGCTATATAGGGCACCTTGTGCAGTTTGAAATGCAGTCCAGAATTCTCTCTGAATGTGTGTTGACTCACATGACTCGCTGAGAATAATCTTTGCAGTGGAAAGGGTGTAGCATAAACCATGCAACAAAATGTTCTTCTGCATTAATACAGCTGTGGCATTTTATGCAACATACAGGTCACACTACTTTGTTGTAGCCCCCAAATAAATGAAAAAGATTTGGTTCTGTGTTTATCCATTTTTTTCTCAAAAGTGATAGGTGCTTGCTTATAAGCTTGTCTATGAGCTTAAGCATGTAGGGTGCACATAGGGTGTGAGCACGTTCTAGAGGGAGACTATGTTATTGTTATGTGAGCTTGGACTC
This sequence comes from Hassar affinis, assembly GCA_025674545.1. Classification (NCBI taxonomy): domain Eukaryota; kingdom Metazoa; phylum Chordata; class Actinopteri; order Siluriformes; family Doradidae; genus Hassar; species Hassar affinis. Next base: position 27,258,873 of record JAOVYV010000035.1, on the reverse strand, counting down.
CTATTAGTACTGCTATCATAATGCAATTGAATTTGGTTGAATTCTAATGTCCAGTCTACTGTCTCTGTGTCCATTATGTCTTTACTTGTGCGTCACAGCAGAAAAATAAATAAATAAATAAATAACTACACAGACAGAAACAGGCTGCTCTGTTCTTTTTAAAATGTAGGGAAATATCAAAATGACACTGAGATGACTGACAGACTGAAATGGCTTGTTTTACTTTGCCAAGACTCTGTCCCTGACTCCCATGGACTTCCATTGCAGTACTAAGCATGAAGCTGTATCAGATGTAGAGTACATCATTATCACTTCCATTCTAAACCGCTTATATGCTTCTATGAGTTAGAGAAAGAGAGGAAAGCAAGCGAGAGAGAGAGAGAGAGAGAGAGAGAGAAGGAGATAGAGATAATAGTTCATACCTGTAGGGGAGCCCTCAAGAACCTCTCCAGAGTAGCGAGTCTCCCTGAAGATGGGTCTGTTGTCATTCTGGTCAATCACAAAAACATCCAAATCTACAGGTCCCTCCACTAGCCTTCCAGTCGTGTCTGTGGTTGACACTTGTAGCTGAGAGAGAGGGAGAAAAAAAGAGAGAGAAACAAACATGAAAAATGTTAGAAGGAGCCTTTGGTACCGGTAGCCAGGGTGAATAATTCTCCCCTTTTGTCATGCATGGGGGGTTATGCAATGGTGACAAGTACTGCAACGGTAATACCATATAGCAATGTAGGTAATATAGTGCAATATTGGATTTGTGATATAATCTTAGGGGCATTTTGTTCCTAGATTGAGAGGCTTCATCTTTTCAGCAACTTACCTTGACTAGACATTTCAGAATGACATTGAATATTCAAAGAAGTAATACTGTACAAAGCAATTCTCAATAGGCACAACATTTCAAGAATTATCTACAAAGCAATAAAGAAAGCCAATAGACCAAACTAAGTTACAAATGATTTCTCTCTCCTGTCCCACACGCTTTCCTGCAGAACATGAATGATAATAAAGAGATGGACAGAGAAAAAGCCCAGTGACTGTAATTTAAGCACAAATTACGCCAGTGCCATTTATCTCATCCTAAGTGACAAGTGCAAAATATGAAAAAGAATGGTTCTGTGGGAACAAGAGACAAAAGCTAACCAGGAGGCATCCATCCTATGGTGAGAGTAATCATTGTCTTTTGTTTACTGTGCTTGGCATTCATTATGAAGTGAGCCACAGCCACAGGAGTGCTTGTCCCTAACTGCCACAGATCTGTTTTACAAGGCCTTATCTGCCTGTCTGGTGGGGGTTGAGGGGATATAATGACAGGACACATTAGGGCCATGCAAAGCAGTGATTACATGCAGAAAATAGAGAGAGGTGCTGTGTCCATTGCATTAATATATAGTGCTATGACGTAGTGGTTTTGGACCAATATTTACAATGGGAAAGATGATGTTTTGGATAGCTAATTCAGATTGTTGAATTTTCCCATTAGTAGTTCACAAATCCGAGTTTTATTGAATTTATTTAAGAGTTTAATGTCATGTTTTAAACAGTGGTTACATTCCTGACAGGAGAGGTTAGTGTTTCACTTTTTCATGCCATCCCTATGTTGAGTAGAAATATCCATGATTTTTTTTCCCATAGTTTCCACACAACCATGATTAACCCCAAGTGCCTGTCTTTAAGCATGAAAAAAGGGATAGAAAATAAGGACTAAAGAAGGCAATAATGCCCTCCCCCATTTTCTGCCAGAAACAAAATAGCGTAATATAAATTCAATAAACATTTATTAATATTTATATTTATTTATTTATAAATGTAATAAAAAGTAAATAAAGTTGAAGTAAAAAAATGCATGTATTTATTTTTCTAAATTTTGAACTGACATGTTTTGTTATATGTTCATTTAATTTTGCCTTAAATGAACTGACATTAGAAATTTTGTTTCATGTATTTATAGCCAGGAACACAATGTGGGCATTACACTTTGTACTGTGGTTGCATGACATTGTCATACAGTGGAGCTGCAATTAATCTGCTAGAGCAAATATATGATTGCATATACAGTATATGGCTGCTTGGGATATATGAGGTCTGTCCAGAAAATAATTAGATTTATTTATTTATTTATTTTAAAAAATTACAATTCAATATTATCACCTTCAAAGTCACCTCAAGACCTCTGCCATTGCTGGTAGTAGTGCTCCAAATTGTCATCTGTGAGAGTGTTTAGAGTCTCGGTTGCAGCTGTGTGGATGTTCTTTACTGTGCTAAAGTGGTGGCATTTTAAATGTCTTGTAATGTTGGGGAACACAAAGAAATCACACAGAGCCAAGTCAGAGTTATAGAATGGATGTGGAAGGACTGGAATGTTTTTTTAACCCAAAAATTCTCATGGCCAGTGAAGCGCATGTTGTTCTTTCTGATCATCCTCAACTCCTGTGCGACATTTTCATCTGTTTTTAATGTGGATTGGCAACCATTGTTCATCTTCAACATTTTCATAACCCTCTTTTTTTTTTGTGCCATCCATAGACTTGCACTGAGCTTTTCCATAAACTTTCTTCAACAATGACACACTTTTACCAATGTTCATGCATAATTTGATGGTCTACCTTTGCTCCAAACTTGCTTGCATTGTTAAATAAATCTGAAGCACTATATTTTGCTCACTTGAGGTTTTAATATTTACATTTGTGATTTCAGTCAAGATTACATTCAACTCGCTCCCGAGTGGCGCAACGACAACGCGCTCGCCCTCTCATTCGCTAGTTCGAATCCGGGTGATGCTATAGCTGCCCATAGCCGGGAGCTCAGAGAGCAAGATTGGCCGTGCTCTCAGGGTGGGAGGGGCAGCATACATTCTCCCCCATGTCAATCAGCGTGACACTGTCCAATCACGGGCGTCTGTGAGCTCATGCATACAAGAAGTGGGCGGGACCGCTCTCCTCCAAGTGCGCTACACCGTAACAGTTGCATGGGCAGCAGTTCGAAAAGAGGCGGCGGCTTGCGTCACGTGTATCGGAGGAAGCACGCGATGGCTCCGTCGTCCCGGACTGGCAGTTCATTGTGTGACAAGGGGGGAATGCACTGACAGGTGGGAATTGGAGACGACTAAATTAGGAAGAAAATTCGGGGAAAAATCCCAAAAAAAAAAATTAATTACATTCAACTCTGAATACAGTTCTCTTCAATTAAATAAGTTCATGGATCTGTTACAACTGTGTATTACATCCTTCTACTGCACTACGCCGCAATATACAATATCAGCTCTTTAAGCCTCAGCTGCATTCGCATAGCTTCTCTTAATCCACCTGTGTGTAAGACAAATAGGAAATCTAGTTTGTGTGCATCAACTGAAAATATCTATGAAATACTGCTGTGTCTGCATAAGAAGGAGACACTGAAGGAAGGATCAGTGATGGAAATCAGGATTTGTTTGTAAAAAGAGGTATATAGATAAAGAAAGCAAGAAAGTGGAAAGTACAGATTCATACGTATAAGAAAGACATATCTGTTGTTCACAGAATCTACAGAGAAAAGGGAACAAACCATCAAATTTGCATTTACAAGTTACTCTTTCTCATACACTATGGGCTGACTGTAGGTTGAATGTGCTAAACACTGAAACATGTATTCATTTATCCTGCAGTATTAGCATAACCTCACACAGCCAGCAGGAGCCAACCAAAATCTTATCTGATTTACACATACAAACTCACATACTCTTTACGATGTTCCAAGCCAGTGCTAAGCTAGGTGTTGGACATTTCAAACATTCAGTGTGTTTGTAGATCACATTCAAAGCACTTAAAGTGCCCTTTGGAACTGTTATACAATGTCCAGTGCATTTTATAGTTTTAATTTGTACTGTATATGCAAAACACAAAGTCATACTTCTACACACCATCTACTGTATATACAGTATCTGTATATCTGAAAAAAACATACAATTATCCAATCAGACAGACATATGGAAGCAGCACAATGCATAAAACCATGTACATATGGGATAAGAGCTTCAGTTAATATTCATATCAATCCCCAGAACACGGGAAATGTGATCTCATTGGTCATGGTTGTTGGGACTGGTTTGAGTATTTAAAAAACTGCTGATCTACTGAGATTTCCATGTCCAACCATATCTAGAGTTTACACAGAATGGTATGAAAAACAAAAAACATTCAGTGAGTGACAGTTATGTGTGCAAATACGCCTTGTTATTGAGACAGATCAGGGGAAACCAGCCAGACAGATCAACTCAACTCAAATAATCCCTGTTTATAATCATGGTGAGAAGAAAAGCATTTCAAAATTACATCAAGCTGAATTCCACCAATAGAAGACCTTATCATGTTCCAGTTCTATCAGTCAAGAAAAGGAATCTGAGGCTACAAGGAGCACAGGCTTACCCAAATCAAATTCATAGTATATTATAGTAGCCACTGACTGGACATGCCTATTATACTTGACCCAGATCACTTACTCCAGGCAATTCACAAACTTTAGGACACAAAAAAGTTGAAAAAATCCCTGAAAAACAGATTTAGAATTTCAAACAGGCAATATTTTAAACATGGTCCTCTGCACGATCATGATGACTCTCCTCACCCTTTTCACCTGAGCAGGAATGACCAATTATAGCACTTGCCATCATGCATTACCTCATAAGCCTATCTAGAATGCACCATTAGCGGAGTGGCCTGCGTGCGGGTGTTCCTAGGCATGCCAGCACATTACCACAGCTTACTATCACTATCAATAATGCATGGCATCACTCTCACTGTCTCTCCTTGTCTCTCCATCATTCCAAGGCTGGGGTCAGCTGTACCATTTGGCTCTGCCCAACTCAGCCATGGATCTGTTGAATCTGATTAATGGTCCAAACAATAGAGATGTACTGCAAGTCCCTGCATCAGGGGTTACACTGCTAATGGCCTATACATTTTCTGGTGCATTTACCTACTATTACAGGCAGATGGGAAAAGGAACAATTTATGGGAAATCATTCCCCTTTTCATCCTCATGAGACAGAGTGCTGAATCTGCACAATGTGAGCTATTACCCCTCAGACAAAATCATGAAGATCAGTGTATATATGATTGAGGACTATGGCTGATACTTTACACCCACAAACAGTAACAGCTTTTCTCTTATGCCTAGTTTACATGTTTATTCATTTCTACTCAACAATATAATTTTTTTTTTCCAAAAAAGTTGGAAAAATCTTGGTAAAACATTTGTGTTTTATAGTTCCAGGGCGAGGCATTTGTCAGTGTGACTCGTGGTGTGAGGTTCAGTACATGTCCTGTTTTGTCTGCTAGTTCTATCCTACTTTTTATAGCCACTTTCTGGGTTTGACATGCAGTTTATCAAATATGAAACGTTGGACGTTACTTCTGTCTCCTATGTGTTCTGCAGCCAGTTTGAGAATGGTGCATTTCGCAATTGGAGTCACACATCATCAAACCAAGTATACTCCCCCGTGCCTAGGCTGAACTTTTTGGCTGAGCTACAACATGCTTCCCTGCTCACAGCTTAATGCACTGCAGATAGCTTCAACAGCCACAACTGTCTCCAGAGCTGCTGATCAGCCTGTCTTTCTGCTTGGAGATTTCAATATTTGTCATGTCACCATGCTACTCCCACAGCTGGAACAGTATGTCACATCTCTAATGCAACTGGCACAATGCTGGCCTCGTTTCAGAGCCATACCAGGCACATATGTCTCCAAGCTCCATCCTCCCCTTGATTTCTCCATAATGTAATATTACTGCTGGCAAAATACAGACAAAAATGTATATCCTCTCCAAGTTACACCTGAGGAAAGCTCCTGGACTGGATGGGCTCAAGGACCACATATTGAAGAAGTGTACAGCTCAGCTAAATCATGTGGTGGCACAGATTTTCCAGCTGTTCCTGAACAGCAGCTTTGTCCTCAGGGTATGGAGGGTAAGGAGGCAACCATCATTCTCACTCCCACCTCCATCATCTGCTAATGCATGAAGAGGGTGGTCACTGGGGAGCTTAACACTGTGGTAGGTAAGAGTTCACACCCACTGAGACTAACTCTTTTGGACACAGTGGTTATGCACCTTGACTCTCGAAACTTGGTCATGGCACAGGTCGAGATCTTTAAAGTCGTGATCTGGGCACTGAGATTGACCATCACTTGTCCTTCACACAACGTGCAGACAGGGTCTATAACATGGCCAGACAGCATATATTTCTCCTGAGGAGACTGAAAGGTTTCAATGCCAGGCAGCAATATACCAGTTTCGACATTTAACATTGCATTCTAGGACTGAAATCAATGGCACTATTCGGACCCAATGCTCAGACCTTTACCGTGATGCAGGAAAAAGAAAGGAAGTCTCCGTCATCAAGGACCCGTCATACCCCCTTCACCACTTCTTTAAACAACTCCCACCAGGCAGACACTTCAGGGTACCTTTGGCCAAAAAAAGTCTTTCTTTCCCACTGCCATATCCATTTTAAACAAGGCCAAATTCACTGTTTTTTATTGCAGTTTTGCACACATCCTCTTATCTGTTTATTTATTTAAATTGTTCACATTTTAATGTCATTTTATGCAAGTCAATGGTGTATGTCTTTATGTTGTTTTGTTAGCCTCTAACCCAAGACAATTTTCTATCATTATGTGATAGACAATGGGCTTTTTTGAAAGGTGATTACAGTGTAATTATTAAAACTGTATTACAACAGCTAAATTATGTTTTGCCTACGCCTACATCTAATCCTAGCCTCAACTTAACAAATGAAAATGTAACATGTAACAATAAAAAGCTGATTTTTTAAACAAAAGTATTTTAAAAAAAGCTGTTTTCCTTGCTGGGACCAGCGACTAGTTCAAACCTATCAAATAGTCCAGTCCTTGTGGGACTTGTTTGGTTTCTACCAAGATATAAAAACATATCCCCCAATGCGCACACACACACACCTCAGCATGTATATTCATAATAAAAAAACATCCTCGCATACACAAATATAACAAATTACACTTTAAATGCCACACCTCGCACATAATCACAGTGACCATGTACCATGTTATCTCTCCATCTCCTTGCTGAGGAATCAAATAATTTTTGAATGTTTGTCTCATATCCTATTCCCATAATCCATAGGGTTTACTATGATGTCAGCCCACCCTTTGTAGCTATAACAGTTTCAAGTCTCCTAGGAAGGCTTTCCACAAGGGTAAGGCTGGAATTCACTTGGCTCCTAACAGAGTCCTGTTGTGTAAGTGTAATTATGTAAGTGATGATAAAATTTACAATTCAATATTGTCATCTTCAAAATATGATCCTTGTGAACACACACTACGCCCCACAACACCTCTGCTATTGTTGGTAGCAGTGCTTAAAATGATCAACCGTGAGGGTGTTCTCAGTCTCAGTTTATTCTTTATGTGTATGTGGATATTCTTTATTGAGATGAAGTGATGGCTTGACTTCTTTATGAACATATGTCTCCAAGCTCCATCCTCTCCTTGATTTATCAGACCATAATGTAATATTACTGCTGGCAAAATACAGACAAAAATTTATATCCTCTCCATCAGTGGAAAAGCTCTGAGGAAACATCTGAGGAAAGCTCCTGGACCGGATGGGCTCAAGGACCACATATTGAAGAAGTGTACAGCTCAGCTAAATCATGTGGTGGCACAGATTTTCCAGCTGTTCCTGAACAGCAGCTTTGTCCTCAGGGTATGAAGGGTAAGGAGGCAACCATCATTCTCATTCCCACCTCCATCCTCTGCTAATGCATTTCTTGCAGAACTTGTTGATTAGAATTTTGATTTGCTCATGAATTTGATGCTGTTGAGTGCCATTCAGCACTTTGTGTTTTTGTCTCAGGATCGTACTGGAACACCCATGATTCATCTATTGTGATCACTCTGTTCAGGAATTTGGGATATCTTGTTAAACGATCCAACATGCATTGTTCTAGTGATGAGGCATTTCAGCAGTGTTTCATAAAAACAAACATCTGGGCCCTGTGAAGGCTAGCATCCAGCTGAAATGGGTCCTAATTTTTTATCTAAGATCTTGAATCACCATTCCCATGTGTAAGCCATAGAGGAAATTTCATTCTCATTACTTTCCAGACAGACATTTTTGGTTAGACATTTGGTTGGTTCATTGTTATCTGCCTCTCAGTGGAGGCACCTGTTCCTTATTCTTTGTGAAGTCTCCTGTAGAGTATTCAAGCCCCTGTTCTAGTTTAGTTCTTTGGTGGATCTGTTTTGATTGTATGTGCTCTGTGTGCTTTATATGACTGTATATACTGCTGCCTCATCATTGTGTTTGTGCGACTTCACTTTACTGCCAGACTATTGTTTAGTGTCTATTTTTTACTCTGATTCTGAAGAAAAAGACCTTGTTGAATGTGAATGTGAACCACAGGGAGTTTGGTCGCATCACAGCACCTATGTAGTCATATCAGCTTTGAGGGGAGCTCAGAACTTTAAAGCTTTTGCATGTGCATCAGTCTTTCGCACATCAAACTTCTTTTGATATGGCTGATGAATCACCCCGCCCTCTCTGCTGCAGGTGTCTATGCACCATCCTTTGTTTTTTGCACAGTATTTGCCTTTGCTCTATCATCCTCTTGACACCCATCTGAGGAGTGTTTAAATTCCTGGCAAGTGTGTTTTATATCATTCTCAGATTGCATCCATAGGTGCTGATAGGAGGAGAGACAGGCAAAGGGACACTGAGAGAGAGAGACGGCTTAAGGTGGCCTGCACCAAAACTGTGCTCACACATTTCAAGGCATGACTGGTCTGTAGAACTCGCAAGGTCAT
>JAOVYV010000035.1:27195454-27216688 GCA_025674545.1 Hassar affinis | reverse complement strand
ATTACAAATTAAACATGTGTTGGTAAATTGCTGTAGTATAAGTGGAGTAACAAAATCCAGACCATGTTGGTGGGGGATTGTTGGGTTGTGATTCAATTCCAACCAGTCCACTCCCCTAACCCCTAAAGCCCTTGTTTTCTGGACATTTCACAATAAAATTAAGCAACTATACTTATAAATAAAAAGTTATGAAGTATTAAAAACTGTTTTGTCAAATTACTGTGGTATTAAAAACTTACTGTGGTTATTTAAGAATAATAAACTTCAGTACGGTAACAATATCTCTTCTTAGTTCTGTGCCACATTCCACCCCATTGTTGATGAAATCCTCAGTGCTACACTGTTAATGTCAGATGCACTACTATTTTACTGCAGCTTATGTTGGCTGAAGTGGCCGTTTAAATGCATTACTCGTTATGTAATGACTATAGGCTGATAGTAGATTTGTTGCAGTACACACACACACTCGTTTAACCGTTGCATGGTCCATTTAAGCCATGAGTAGGAAAATCCAAATTTACAGACAAACTGAAGCTAAATGAAATATGAAATTGCACTTCTTAAAGTTTTTATGTTCATCATTTACATCCTTATTTACAGATCACATTTAATGCTGTTTGCTTTATACTTTATCACAATTAATTACCGGCTCTGCCAGCTTTTTTTAATAACGATCCTAAAAAAACACTCACTAAGTACTTTTATGGTGTTAGTGTAATCAAACCTCACATATTTGTAGAGCAGACTATGCAGTTGTAACTTAGATTATGTAAATGTAACTCTGGGTTCAGTTGTAAACCACCGTTTGTAAGCTGGGACAGGAGTTATTTTCTTCAAGCCACTTAAGCTCAGAGGTCTACAGCATAGCAGGATCTGCTTTGGATTGCTAGCGCTGCAGAGCTCACACTTTCCATTAGGGCTGTGCGGCTTCTGCTATACGAAGTAGTAGAAAGAAGTATACATGTGATTATAGGCTGACCATGTGCTGTCATCAGTGGTGAAAAGTAACAAAACTAAAAATGTACTCTCATTAAAGTACTTGAGCACATGGTTTACTGGCATGGCATTGCTTTGTGGAATTGGAGTATTTTTTTAGTTTTTACCTGACATTTTTTAATGTAAAATATTCAGTACCATACACTGTTTTTCATCATAGTCACAGAGTAAAAAAATTATAATGCACTCAAATCCAGACAACTGTAAGGCAATTAAAAATCAGTGTGTGAATTTTAAATAATTCAACTTCGAGACTCATTCAAAAGAAAAGTTTTCTTTCCAGTCATTTAAAATTTCAAAGTCATCAGCGATGTATAGGACTGTGTAAACAGAAACATTAGTCGTCCAATTTATCAGTTTTAAATACTTTATAGGAAACAGAGTCATAATGATCTGCAAATTAACTGAGCCAAATCCCATGGATATATCAGCATTTATAGCAGATACCAGCATTGTCAAAAGCTCTGTATTAAACTTAAGGTGTCACTTCGATGTTTATTAACGATTACGCCCTATAGGTAAGCTCAGCAAATTTGCTAGACAGCAAAGATGTATTTAGCATAAGCTAGCTAACTATACCTAGCAAGTTCATGAATCCACAACAGCAACTGGATAGCCAACCAATGTTACCTTTCTTTTGTATTGTTGAGAAAGTGGTGTTCACTTCACCATCCCTCACTTGGCCCGTCATTGGTTGCGTTATTGGTTGCATTTGACAGTGAGTATATAAAGCTTTAGGCATCTATGGAAGCTTCTAGAGATGTTTCCACCATGAGAATGACAAGTTATCAGGATATTGATAATGATTTTTAACAAAATTTAATAGTTGCAGGACAGAATGGACACAGAATGCACACAGAATAATTGCACACAGAAAGGACCCAGACTGCCGCACCAGAGGATCGAACCCGGGACCTTCTTGCTGTGAGGCGACGGTGCTACCCACCGAGCCACCGTGTCACCGCAAAACATCATTAAAAAAAAACTCCAGCAAAACATAGGCGTTCAACACTGTCTCAAGAAAAATCGCAAGGGGGTACTACCCCACAAATGAATCACGAGGGGCAGGCTATGGGGGGTTAATGTGCTTTGTAGATGCCAACTTGCCATAAAAAGTTCATAATCTTTGGCAAAATGGTTTTCAAGCACTGCTTTGAGCCTTCCAGGGAAGGTCTAGGGCGAAGGATAATGCATAACTCAGGACACAAATCTTATATTCCACATCAGAAATGTGATGCCAGATAGCCATTTCTTGATTGTTATTATATACCCTATAACTAAATTAGTGTCTTTTGTACTTTTTCAATCACTTCCTGAACTTCATATTAACTAAGACTACAGCAGTATCACAGCAGTTCTCCTCATTCTATATCTTTTCCATTCAGTTCAGCCTCCAGGAGTCCTCATAGTATTTGTGTGCTTTTCTCAAGAGTGGTTGCTGTAGAAGTCTGTTTTCTGCACAAACTTGTTTTCCGTTTTTGCTGTACACAGCAAATGGCCACGCCATCGATTTGTCGGAACAATAAAAAAAAAAAACAGAGTTTTTTTTTCCCTCTCAGAGTTATTAAAGACATGATGAGCTCCTGCAGAGGTAGGAGGAGAAAAAGAGTAGGAGAAAGAGTCAGAGCTGCAGCTGTAGACAAACCAAGCCCTGGGAGGACTGATGGGATGGCAGCAAGGAGGGGAAGGTAATAATGATGGAAGAATAGAGGGAAGAGTGGAGCTGAGGTGAGCTCAAATTCCAAGAACACATGATGGGAATGAGAGAAAAGGTTGTGAGTGAACAAGGCAAGCTGCAGGGTGCAGAGAAGGTGTTGAGATGTTGTGGCAATTGATCACAGGAGGATCGACTGTCACTTTCTGCACTGCTATACTATTTACAGTGTACACACATGCCACACACGGTTACACTAAACACACACAGACACACATGTGTGAGCACACAGTGTTGTTCAGCTTTCTTCTCAGTTATTAAAGGCATGCTGAGTGCAGTCTATTGGGAAGTGCTCACCTATTTCTATCAGCTCTCATTAGGAGCAAAGACAACATAAAAGACAAGCAGGCTGTTGCCACTCTGGCACAACACTAAAAGAACTGACGCTGTACACAATGCAGCAGGCAAAGAGAAATTAGGCACTCCAATTAAAACATGCAACTGTGTAGATATGCCCATATTTAGTTATTCCGGACAGAATAGAACAGTATAGAATGCACATAAAGATAATACAGTACAGTGCATAAAACCCTGCACATATAGGTGAAAGGCTTCAGGTACTGTTCACATCAGACTTTGTAACAGACAAAAATAAATGTCTTCATGACTTTGATTATGGCATGCTTATTTACATTTATGGCATTTGGCAGACACCCTTATCCAGAGTGACTTACATTTATCTGATTTATACAACTGAGCAGTTGAGGGTTAAGGGCCTTGCTCAAGGGCCCAACAGTGGCAGATTGGTGGTGTTGGGGCTTGAACCCCTGATCTTCTATTCAATAACCCAACACCTTAACCACTGAGCCACCCCTGCCCCATCATCATTATGGCTGAGTATTCCAGAAACTGCTAATACCTACTCTACATAGAGTGGTGCAATAAACACTATAAAAAAATAGTGAAAAAAAAGTGAAACTGCCTTGTTAAGAAAAAGAGGTCAGAGAAGAATTGTTAAAATGAATTGAGCTGACAGGCAGGCTACGGGGCAGCATATGCTCTCCCTCCATGTCAATCAGCGCGACACTGTCCAGTCACGGACGTCTGTGAGCTCATGTATACAAGAGGTGGGTGGGAGTGCTCTCCTCCAAGTGCGCTACACCACTCCCAAAGGTTGCATGAGCAGCAGCTCGAAAAGAGGCGGCGGTTAGCGTCACATGTATCTGAGGAAGCATGCAAAGGCTTCGCCCTCCTGGACTGGCAGTTCGTCGTGACAAGGAAGGAAATCACTGACGGGTGGGAATTGGAGATGACTAAATTAGGGAGAAAATCGGGGAAAAATCCCCCCCAAAAAAAAAACTCATACAGGCTTATGCTGCTTCTCAGCCATGTTTCCTTCAAGAAAAGTCCTGCTATATCAGAGTCTCAGATAATTTGAGCAGGCTTGCTAATCATTACATGTTTATTATGCTTTTGAGCTTAACGAGGCATGTGTTTGTGCTCAATTTGCCTCCTTTTGCTCTTATTTATGCTGTATTCCTTCTGTGCACTCTGGCTCAAATGATGTACCACTAGATAATGGTGTGCAATAATAAATCAAAAACAGTCTTATGAGTCATTATATCGCTTGACTAATCCATGCGCTTTGTTGTAATGATGTACTGAAGAAAGCTAGCAAAATTAGTCTACTTTTTCAGTAAGATATTGGGCAGCTGTCATTGGCACCATTAACCTTTGCTTGTTCTCCCATAGATATCTGGCCCAAAGTAGTCTTTTCATGTAAAACTTACGTCCAGCTTTAAGATTCTGTTCACACCTGGTTTTTACATGTGTTTTGGGTAATTGGTCAGCTGATGAGTCTTAAATGCATCTTTACTGAACACTTGTTATTAGAGTGGGTTGCCAGCTGTGCCAAAAGCCACATGGTGTCTTCAAAACCATCCTCAAAGGTGCTTGCTAAATATCAAACCTCACAGATAGTATAACAATCCTGCTCATTTTAGGAGATCACTTCTCGATCTGCCCAAGTCCAAAGGAGGTCTAGCACTTCCAAATTCCTGTCACTACTTCTGGCCCTGTAACATTAATAAACTCTTAGACTGGACCAGCTGCAAATGTTCTGACTCTGGGTGACTCCACACTGGGTGCACAATGATTCCTTTTAGTACTTTAGTGCTACATTCTGTGATTTGTTCTGTGACACCTTTCCACATAGGCTGTGATTTGTTCTGTGACACCTTTCCACATAGGCTTGCAAAATCTTGGACAGCACGGTCATCACTAATACTATTCAGGTTTGGCTCCAATTCAGAAAACATCATGGCTTACACAAAGCTTGGATCCATCCATCGTGCTCTGAACCTGCCTTCCATAGCTGGTCAAGCCTCACTACACTTGAGGATCTATATGATTATCCTTTGCAACTCTGTCAGCTACATACAACCTGCCCAATACTCATCTATTTCATTACTCTCACATAAAGAATTTATTTCAAATAAAGAATTTCCTCTCTTCCCCAGCCAACGCTAGGACCTTTTTCTCACGCACCACCTCGATCAAAAACAGCTAATATCTGCTATCTATGGCAAAACTATGGCCTCCACTATTAAAGACACCTGGGTGAATACCAGCCAAGTGCTCCACAGATCCCACTTCACTTCAAGCTAAGCTGCCAAAAATAGTTCTGAACACACTGAAAAAAAATACTGCATATAGAAATAAATGATGATAGTTATAAAATGATCATAAATCTATATTGCCATAAACACCATTTTACTTGGAAAACAAAAACATAAAATTTTGCATTACAAAAGCCTAAGTTTAAATAAACTGTCAGAGGTTTTGCAAAAGAAAATCTGTCAACTGTAGTCTTTTTTTTTATTTAAATACATTAATAAACTATCGGAATAAAAGCATGTTTTCTTTCTTTACTCATATATTGTGTAACTTACAGGAAATGCTGCTACTTCTTTCAATAAAGAATACTGGGTTATGGTTATTATTGTAATCTAAAAACAATTAAAACAGATATTTAATGTATTCCATTTATTTTTGTTATTTTTGTTTTTTTTTGTTAAATTACATAACACATTTTAATAACTTTTACTATACTTTTCCTATAATTCACTGCCTTTATGAAGAAATATAAGAAAAAAATGTTTTATTGTTGAACAACTGTAAAAAGTATATTTTTTACACAGTGTAAAAGCGATGCCTGCAATAGATGTGAACAAACAATAACCAATCATTTACGCATGCTCTGCACATGCCCCAGGCTGACTGACTTTTGGACTTTGGGACTGACTTAGAACTCAAGAATAGGCCCTTAACACAAATACAGACCTTAACCCCCTGACTGCTGTTCGGTCTCATCTATTGTCTATTCAACTATACACAGTCTTGCATTTCATCTACTTTAATTATGTTCAGTAGTATTATTACTAGTTTATTTCATTTATTACTTTGCCACATGGAGTTGTTTGCTGCAGTTAATTACTAGCATCACATACTGTATGTTTTTTACTTATTCATTTAAAGATTCCATTTTATTAATTTGGGTTTATTTTATTATTAGTGGCCACGACATCTAACGATGAGAATGTAGGGAGTTACTTTGATTTCATTGTTTCATTTTGTTCACCTTTTTTCTTGACTACAGACACATCCTTGTATCCTGTAATGTTGATACTGACTGTGTTATATCTGTTATAAAATCAATAAAAAGGATTTGTGGGGGGAAACTCACACAAAGTGTATATTTAGTTGTCAGATGACATTTTCTAATGAAACCACTAGAGCCTGGATTTGTCAATAAAAGCTTTACATGCACTGTCAGTGGCAGTCTGCGTGGCATTTTATGCAGCTTCATTCATCACTCACATGAACTGAAAGGTGCTTTTAGCAAAAGGAATATGGATGAAAAAAAAATGCAGGCTGCAGCTATAAACCTTTTTAAAACTGGTCCAAACATAGTAATAACAAATATCAAGTCTTTAATAGTAGTAAGTAGCAATAAGTGTCTCAACAGCAAGTGAAAAGCATTAACCTGGCAGAAATTAAATATTTCTCCATGAACAAGTATATTATAAAGAGTAGTCAGCAATGATAAACTTGCAAAAAAGTCAATATTTGGTGTGAAAACTGCTTGCTTTTTAAAAATGCACCAATAGCCTCAGGTATAAGTTGTGCAGTTTTATAAGGAAACTGGCTGAGAAGTTTTTTTTTTTTTCTAAGCATCCTGGAGAATCTGCCACAGGACTCCGAGTGTTACACCTGCTTCTTTTTTTGCAGCCTGACAGCCTTCATTATGTCTGGAAAGTGTATTTTTTTTCTGTAATGTCACTTTTGTCACTGACAAGCAGGGTTTTTTGTTCTGTAACATTTTCTCTGTAGTGTTAGCATGTTCTCCTTGTGTCTTTGTTGGTTTCCTCTGGGTGCTCCAGTTTCCTCCCATGCTCCAAAAACATGAAGTGAAGTTAACTGGAGATAATAAATTGCCCCTAGGTGTGAGTGTATGTGAATGTGTCTGTCCTATGATAGACTGGTGACCTGTTCAGTTTCCTGGTGTTTTCCTGCCTTCCACCCAATGAGCACTGGGATAGGCTCCAGCAACCCCTGCCACCCAGGAGTAAGATCAGTGGCTTAGATAATGAGTGGGAGAAAGTGGCAGAGTGAGTGAAAAGTAATGCTTTGGAATGTTTTTGGACTGACTCAGTAATGCACAAGTCATAGAATAAACAACTCAATGGAAAATATTTACTGTATATGGGGCCCGACCATAATGAGCTATGTTCTATGATCATTAGCATGATACATCAAAAAAGGTGGCCTATTTATAGTAAAAATAAATAAATAAATAAATAAATAAATAATGTCATACATTACAGCATTTCAAAAAAAAGTTATAGTGTCAAATGAACAGCAAACAAAGTCATTGGACCAGACTGGTTTTATTTTTCTGCATATCAATTTGTATAGCTGATAAATCTGAAATAGGATAAAAACAAAGTACTTGTTTTGACCGGAGTGTCTTCAATGTGTGTTTATTAAGATGTTTTATTTTACAACATGAGTGGGATGTCTCATACTTTTTCCTTAAATTCTGTTAAAAAAGTTTAAAAAGTTAAAAAATGTGACAAATTAAAAAAAAAGTGTCTGTTATAAGCTAAATAATATGGAAACATTATGCTCTTTCTTGAGATTTGAGAAGATTCTATGATAAGATGAACAAGATCAAATGTTTGAGGGATGATACATTATATATGCTTAAAAAATCACAGATCAGAAAAGCGGCTTGCAATATTAGAAACCTTTAATACGCTTGCTTGTTAATTCCTTTCTTGTTGTTAAAAAAAATCAATCCATTGTAATATTATCTGTGATCTGCAAAGCATGCCTGATCTGCTAGCCCCAGGTTGATTGCTTTTGCTTCTGCTGATACAGCCCATGGGGAATACTGATGTGTTCTTCATTCAAGTAAATGCTCTCATTCAGAAAACATGACCGTATCACTCTCATGATTATTCCTCCTCATTTTTCAGGTACATTATTTTTACTTTATATAGTCAAAGGGGTGTAAAGTGGATTGCTTTCTTACACTTTCTAGTGTAAGTTAAGACTTCAATAGGATTTGGATATGGTATTTTGAGCTATTAGCAGGAAAGTGTTTTGAGTATTATTAAGAGTATGCTGAAAAGATCAGTGAGAACTGTTTGCTAACTAGGTTTAATTCATACCTATAAGCAGATTTGGCACCATTTAGTGAATTCACATATGCATGTTTATGACTGGGTCATATCACCTTTCTTTTTTATTATACATTTTAATCATTTGAAAATTCATTCATTCATTCATTTTCTTAACCGCTTATTCCTTTTCAGGGTTACGGGAGAGCCGGTGCCTAGCCGGCAGCATAGGAGGAACAACCCTAGACAGGGCGCCAATCCATCATAGGGCACACACACACACTCACGCACACACTCACACACTAGGGCCACTTTAAAGACACCAATCAACCTAATGTGCATATCTTTGGACTGTGGGAGGAAACCGGAGTACCCAAAGTAAACCCATGCGGACATGGGGAGGACATGCAGACTTCACACAGAAAGGACCCAGGCCACCCCACCTGGGGATCAAACCCAGGACCTTCTTGCTGTGAGGTACCCACCGGTTGTACCCACCGAGCCACCGTGTCACCCCCATTTGGAAATTGAAGATACTAATTGTTGCAGTTTTGCACATGGAATTTTTGCCCATTCTTTCTGTACATAAGACTTGAGCTGCTCTACAGTCCGTGGTCACGTTGTCTGATTCTCCTCTTCATGATGCACCATACATTTTCAATAAGAGACAGATCAGTCAAGCTGCACAGTTGTAACTCATACAGAATGAGGCCTGGCAATGCCTCCTGCTGAAATAGACATGAAGTTCCTCAGAAAAGACATTGTCCTAATGGCAGCATATGATGGCTTACCAATATAAGCCTCCACACCAGTGGAAACGTCACATATATTCAGATCACCCATGCAGTGGGCACTGATGCACCCCCATTTTATCACATTTTTACAACCCATATTCAGTGGAATACACTACAAAGACAAGATATTTAATGTTCAACCAGATAAACTTCATTGTTTTTTGCAAATCTTCACTCATTTTGAATTTGATGCCTGCAACACGTTCTGAAACACTTGGGACAGGGGCATGTTTACCACTGTGTTACATCACCTTTCCTTATAACAACACTCAATAAGCGTTTGGGAACTGAGGACACTAATTGTTGAAGCTTTGGAGGTGGAATTCTTTCCCATTCTTGCTTGATGTACAACTTCATTTGCTCAACAGTCCGGGGTCTCCGTTGTCATATTTTGCGTTTCATAATGCGCCACACATTTTCAATGGGAGACAGGCCTGGACTGCAAGTACTTTTACACAATGTCCCAACTTCATTGGAATTGGGGTTGCAGAACTTTTTTGGAAATTTGATTTGTAAATGTATATGTTTGTGTTGTGTATAAATTTTGTGATTCATTTGAGTAAATGCTTTCTTTCAGAAAACATCACCATATCACTCATGATCATGATTCTCCTTGTTTTTCAAGGCCATAACAAAAACAATATCTCTCTCTCTCTCTGTCTCTCTCTCTCTCTCTCACACACACACACACACAGCTGTGCTCCACATGTGTCAGGAGGAGGTCAAAGCTGAACGTCTAATGGCAATCAGCAGTAAAGTCTGGTTGATTCTGATTATCCACAGATGGTGTATGGTTATTAGGACAGCAAATGGGAAAAGAGCACTGGCCTTGTCTTCTACTGTGCTGATGACACTGACACTGACACAGACACATGCACACACATAGACACACACACACACACACACACACACACACATCAACTCTTCAGTAGTTTAGAACAATTGGTGGATTAGTCCAGCTGATTGGTTAAGCAATTTGGAAATCAATTTAAGATGTTGAGAGGAAAGTGAAATCATATTCTGACCCTGATTGCAGAGAATGTTAAAAAATGAGCACTGATTTACAGCAGACTCTGCCCTGTGCACAGAGCGGTCATGCTAAGAAAATCTTCCCCAGGTCACCTTATGTTAATGTGTATCAGAAAAAAAAAATCCCTGCTGAGAGCACTGCAGAGAGAAGCAGAAAAAAATCAACAGAAAGAGTGACTTCTATAATTAACCACAAGATCAGAGAGATGGGCTGCACTGCAGGACAGCAATGAGGAACGTCGGGAGGTGAATAGCCACTCCATTTGCAAATGTGCATGGTGACACATGAGCATGGCCCCATGTTAAATCTCTTCCAATTCCAAAGAGTCATATAATGGCAAGCATGAAATCATGGCAAATCTGCCCTTTATTGCTTTTTTCCCTCCTTAAAGCTCGTCTTATCAGCATGGATTTCACATTAGCATGATCCACTGGAGAGCTTCACCATGTAAAATGCTGCAATAACTCGATTTACCCCATACTTCATGTCTCATCCTCGGGAGAACAGTCGAGATCAAGGCATTGGAGAACGGAGAGGTACGAAGGCTGCCTTTGTGTCCGTTTGAGCATAATTAACACAGTCATTTTAGTGAGGCCCAAGGCAGAGACTCACTGAGTGATTTAGTGCTATACACACCAACCATAGATGTGCTCTGTAGATGAGCAAACAGTTTCATGTAAGGGGGAAAGGGGAAGAGGAATAAAGAGTGGTGTAAGGAATGGTAAGTAGCTGGAGGTTTGTGAAAGATTAGTAATGTAAGGGCAAGAGTGATAGGCCATGTCACAGCTTTTGGGTTCAATCCTGAGCTTTTATATGTTCTCCCAGTTCCTCCAGTTTCCCCTCATCTCTCAAAAAGATGCCAGAAAGTAGACAGGCTATGTTAAACTGCTCCTAGTGTGCACATGGTGCTTTGCACTGTCCCATCTAAACTGTATTCCCAGGATAGGCTCTAAATCCAGCACAACCCTGATCAGGAAAAAACACGGATTCACACTGAAAATTAACATATGAATGAATGAATGAATGAATGAATGAATGTAGTGACAAATTAAATGATTGTTTTCATCTGTTATACTTTATGTGTACTATTCTACAATTTTATTTGATGGATAGCTGCCAAAAAGCTCAGAATCTTATAACTATTTTGAAAAATTGAGGTGACTTTTTTAAGTTTATTTCAGGTGGTTCTCAAAAAACAACCAGCTAAAAAAAAGCTAAAAAAAATACCAGTATTACTTTGACATGTCTGCATTAAGAACGCAGGGATGTATTTTACAATAATTATGTACAACCCCAATTCCAATGAAGCTGGGACATTATGTAAAACATAAATAAAAACAGAATACGATGATTTGCAAATCCTTTTCAACCCATATTCAAATAAATACACTACAAAGACAAAATATATAATGTTCAAACAGATAAACCAGTCAGTCTAGTACCCGCACTACAAAGCTATGCTGTTGCTGAAATAAGCAGGGATGTCCCTGAAAAAGATGTTACTTGGATGGCACCTGTATGTACCTTTCAGCATTAATGGTTCCTTCACAGATGTGCAAGTTACCCATGTCATGGGCACTAACACACCCCCATACCATCAGAGATGCTGGCTTTTGAACTTTGCACTGATAGCAATCCAGACAGTCCTTTTCCTCTTTGGCCCGGAGGACACAATGTCTGTGATTTCCAAAAACAATTTGAAATGTGGACTCGTCAGACCACAGTACACTTTTCAACTGTGCATCAGTCCATCTCAGATGAGTTTGGGCCCAGAGAAGCCGGCAGCATTTCTGGGTGTTGTTGATATATGACTTTCACTTTGCATGGTTTTAACTTGCACTTGTAGATGGAGCGATAAACTATGTTCACTGACAATGATTTTCTGAAGTGTTCCTGAGCCCATGTGGTAATATCTGTTAATATCTGTTATCTATTTTCAGCCTTGCCGCTTACTTGCAGAGATTTCTCCAGATTCTCAGGATCTTTTGATGATACTATGGACTGTAGATGATGAAATCCCTACAATCCTTGTGATTGCATGTTTGGACATGTTCTTAAACTGTTGGACTATTGTTGTTCAGTTCAGCAGTTGTTCGCAAAGTGGTGAACCTCGCCCCAGCCTTGCTTGTGAACGACTGAGTCTTTTGGGGATGCTCCCTTTATATCCAATCATGACACTCACCTGTTCACCTGTGGAATGTTCCAAACAGGTGTTTTTTTAAGCATTCCTCAACTTTCCCAGTCTTTTGTTTCCCCTGTCCCAACTATTCTGGAATGTGTTGCAGGCATCAAATTCAAAATGAGTTAATATTTGCAAAAAAACAATAAAGTTTATTGGGGGGCAATTACTTAGGTCCAGGTAGGGCTGAACTTTAATAAATTCATATAATTCAATATGCAAAAAAAAAAAAAATTGGGAAAGGAGCAAATACTTTTTTGTGATTTGATGACTCATTTTCAATTGTAAACTTATAATTAGAGATGACAAGAAGCCACTTCTCTTTTCTGATACAGATACCAATAATAAAGCCTGAATTATCAGGCAGATAGGCATCTGATATTGTCTCCTCTGAAAGCTACTAAGCTTTAAAATGTGTGTTTTTTTTAACTGAAACACTTCACACTTCACGCAAACACTTCACACTAAACATTTCCACTACCAAAAATACATTGATTTCCCAAATCCATCTTTCTATTTGTTACAGAATTCAGTATCTGAAATGATTTCTCCATAACTGCACCATTTTGGTTAGTATCGGCCCAATGCTATTTATGCTATGGTATTTGGTATTGCCAACTCTACTTATAATTCTTTCAAATTTGGCAGTAATGGTGTTTATCCATAAGTAAATGGGGTTATAAATGTATGTGGCATCTTTCAGTGGAACTGGAATAAAGTGTTTAAATGTAATTCTCGCCCTTTTTATGCTTAATTAAGCAGACCTTACAATCCTAGAACTCGTTAATGAGTTTCAGACATTTCAATTCAGGGAAGCTTGGAGTTTTGCAAACTATACACTGTAGAAAACATCAAAATATGACCATATGGAGGGTTTTCCATGGTGGCTTCACATATAACCAGTCTGTAAACATGTCAAATCCACTGAAAAGTAAAATAAATCTTCCCCAGACTGGAAAGGTTAGTGTTGGGATAAATGAAACATATACTTCTTATAACAGAGGAGCCCATTAGTTTCATTGCTGTTCATTTTTGATGTAAAAAAGACAAAAGCTGGAATCATTAAACATGAAAAGGTGCCTTGTGATGATCATGGAGTGCAAAATCAAGTGAGTTTGATTTGTGCAGAAAATCCATTTTCAGTGCATGGCTGTAGGGTCAGATATAATAGCCCACATTATCTTGCTTCCTGATGCAGGGTCACTAAGATGATACCAGAAAGGTGAGGTAGGAAGAGACAGAGTAAGAGAGACAAACTAAAAGAGACACATGAGAGAGTAATAGAAAGTTGAAGGTTAAAGAGGGTTAAAGAGGGTCATTTCTATTACAGTCATGCTGTGCATCACTTACTCAGGACTTAAAAGCATATGGTGCTCAGAGGCTTTCTTTTAATCTTTTTTTTCAGGTGGTTACCAGTGACTTTAACTTGTTTAACACCAGAAATGTCATGCAGAGGTATTTATGAACAGTTAAGAGTTGGGTAGTATAACATAACATTGTTAGAAATATTCAAATTCTACATTTCACAGGAGCAGGCAGTTTTTACTTTCATGCTGGTGGTACCAGGCAGTCAAGAAAAAGAGGCCACATTCATCAATACAAAAGAATACAAAAGAATGTGTGTGCAGTTATTTATTCATTATTATTCATTTATTCATCTTTAGTAACTGCTTAATCCTGGTTATAGTTGCTGTCTGGTATAGTTATGACTGGGAGCTTTAGGGCGCAAGGCAGGAACAACCCTAGACAGGGTGCTAATCCATCGTAGGGCGCACACACTCACTCACACACACATACACTAGGGCCACTTTAGAGACACCAATCAACCTAACATGCATGTCTTTGGACTGTGGGAGGAAACCGGAGTACCTGGAGTAAACCCACATGGACATGGGGAGTACATGCAGACTCCACACAGAAAGGACCCAGACCGCCCCACCCGGGATCGAACTCTTCTTGCTGTGAGGCAACAGTGCTACCCACTGAGCCACCGTGTCGCCCTTTATTATATATTATATATTATAAATTGTTAACATGTACAGTACTGTACAAAAGTCCTAGGCACTCTATTGCTTTTAGATATGTTTTGCGATCAATGTTTTTTAGAGTTTATTATTTATTATTGAGTCAGTACACAAATTTCCAAATGATACTTTTCCAACAGATAATTAAATGTTACACAAAACTGTATGAATGTCAGTGACAAAAGCAACATATTACATAACAGACTGATTTTCAGACATAAAATATAATGAAGGCTGCTGGGTAAGAAGTAAGTGTGACAGTCAAAGTCTCCAGTAGAGCTGTGGCAGATTCAAGACGCTCAATAAAAGGTAAAAGCTAATTTCCTTATAAAAATGCACACATTGTGAAAGACCTGGGAACACTGTTTAAGAAAAAGGCACACCAAATGTTGATTTCCTGTAGTTTATCACTGTTTACTGCACTTTTCTTTTGAAAGTGCACGTTCACGTTTTCTTTTATGTAGAAACATCTTCGTTATTTTCTTTGCATGTGCCTAAGACTTCTGCATCGTACTGTACAGTAATGAGCTGGTGAGTCTTACTGAGCATCTTGGAAAATCTGCAGCAGCTCTTCTAGAGACTTTGACTGTCACACTTACTTCTTTTTTTGCATGCAAAACCCAGCAGCCTTCATTCAGTTTTTTGTCTGGAAAGTGCTCCGTTATGTAATGCATTGCTTTCCTTAATGACATTTAAAAACAATTTTAATATTGATTTTTATTTTGGAAAAGTAACATTTGGAAAAAAAAAAATCTTTTTGCACTGACTCAATAATGCAGAACTAAAAAACAATGTAATAGTGTGCCTAAGCCTTTTGAACAGTACTGTATTTGAACTACTATTCATAACACATTATACTATTAATACCAAGGAAAGATGCACTTTGTATAGTGCATGATGAGATCTGCATTTTTATAAGACCTGCATAAGTGAACTAGAGCTGAATTATACATACTCATGTATACATATACATACTCAAGTTATGTGATGCCTTAGGAATGCATTATAACATGTTCTGAAAGTATTCATGGGTACATACAAATAAGACCTTCATAGAAAGAGCTGTCATTGTTTCCGTTAATGTTCCTTCTGTTCCATGAATATCTCTTGATGGTAGATTCTTGTATTGTACTCCAGCGCTTTATTCAGCTTTGTGATATGGATGCAAGCCATGGTAATTTGTACAAGATCACCCTTGTGAAAATGTAATTTCCTCTTGCAGTTCAGCCGTGACACATTTATGTGGATCCTGCCACTCCTTGAAGGCTTTTACTCATACCTAGGCAGAAATGGACACGCATGCGTCTAAGTCTATTGTCTATTAAAAGGCTTTATAAAACCATTTTTCACTTCATTTTGCAGTTCATTTTGATCTAGCTCCAAGATATCTGATTCCTTGCCCTTTTTGTACTCTAAAGGATATTTCACCTTGAAATAGCACAGCCACAAGTGCCAAAATTAATGCTGTACTGCCTGTAGAAAAATAGGTCTTAAAAATTGTGTCAAAAAAAAAAATACATCAAAATAGTATTTTTGGTCATCACATTGACTAGCATTACAGTATTAAGAAATGCTTGCCTCAGTCCAGACTGAAAAATAATTATCCAAGTCTAGATGGGAGACTAAAATATTAATAATCTATCACCATCTTAAGAATGAAATATTAGGTGTTGGGTAAATCTAGAATCCTGGAAAGTCATTTAGGACAAAATATTTTACATGGTTACCACTAGTAGTTTTTTGGGTGAAAAAAAGCAATAGAAAGAAATAAGCTCTACAAAACAGGTGTGCATACTCAGGATCTGCATATTACCAGTAAATGTATTTATTATTATTATTGCACAGCAAGATTTGAAATTTATGCTAGAGACTATGAAGATATTGCTAAAAATGACTAGATCACATTTGGAATATAAAAAAAAAAACAGGAGCAATAAAATAGCACAATAAGTTTCTAATACAGTATGTCCTTTAAAATAGCTATTACACACAATTAACATAGGTCTGTACCCATTACAGATATTGGCAACCTGGTAATCAATCATATGGCTTCCAAGACTTCCAGAACTTCCACAAACTTTATGTGTGATGCATCCATTCTCATTATTTTCATTTAGGCCACAGACATGATATCGGTGGGCTCAGATGTTATAAAATGTGTTTTACAGACCAGACAAGGAAACACAAGGGCACCGACAAAATTTGAAACACAACAATTTCGGGAAACTTGTGGGACACAGAAATTCCATAGCATAGCCTTCTTGGGTTGGGGTTACAAGCTGTTATGTCTCGAAGAGTGTTGAATACGATATATAAAGTAAATAATATGGACTAATTTGATTCTACAGTGTTGTTACACACACACTGATCAGCCATAACATTAAAACCACCTGCCTAATTTTGTGTAAGAGTTCTTGTTCCACCAAAATGGCTCTGACTCATTGAGCCATGGGCTCCACACGACCTTTAATTCTTGTAAGTTATGAGGTGGGGCTTCCATGGATCAGATTTGTTTGTCCAGCACATCCCATAAATCTGCTGAATTTAGAGCCCAAGTTAACACCTTGAACACCATTCATCAACAATTTTTATAGAGTGGCCGGGTGCATCATCCTGCTGAAAGAGGCCACTTCCATTAAGGAATACTGTTGTGTTGTGCTTGGTCTCCAGCAATATTTATGTAGGTGGTACATCCATGAATTAACATCCACATGAATTCCAGGACCCAAGGTTTCCTAGCAGAGCATTGCCCAGAGCATCACACTGCCTCCACCAACTTGTCTTCTTCCCATAGTGCATCCTGGTGCCACCTCTTCCCCAGGTAAGCAACACACATGCACCACCATCCATGTGAAAACCTAATTCAACAGTCCAGACCACCTTCTTCAGTCATAACCAATTCCTACCCATCAGGCATTTATCTCCCATACCTTCCGCACATGACGGCTGCCAACCAGAGAGAGTGAAGGCGATCTCATTCTTCCTCCAAGGCACATGACTTCAGCTAACCACATCTTAGGGGAAAGCCAGAGATAACAATGGTAAGGAAAAACTCCCAGAGATGACATGAGAAAGAAACCATGAGAGGAACCAGGCTCAGAAGGGTCTCAGTCCTATCTGTCTGACACCAGTGTCATTATAAGTAATTCCTCTAATATAACTATCAAAATGACTAATTATGTGGACAAGAACTTGAGTATGAGTATCATATGAACACAAATGCATACAAAATCTAGGGGTAAAATCTATGGGTCAATTTACCTTTGTCTATTTGTCTTTGAAAGAGGTGGTAGAGGTGTACTACCTACATCTTTACATATTAACTCTACTATTATATAAAGCATATTCACCCTGCTTTTACAACTTTTACAACACACTAGCCTGTGTTTAACTGTGTGGTCTGTGTTAATGATCTGTAACCTCTCTGACTCTTATGAACTGATTTCACTTTTACTCTTCCCAATCTAATGATGCGCTTTCTCTTGAGAACCCTGTGCTGTAAAACACTGTTTATGAGGGAACTACCCAATCATCAGTAAGGCAGTATTGATCTTGAGTTTGGCGCCTGTTATTCATTGGCCTCTGTTGACAGTAAGCGTTCATGAGGGAGAAACTGCAGCATTGGACTGCTTCATGTGCCTGGACTAGACCATAATCTGAAGCTATTACGACATTAACTCCCAGCAATAGAAGCTCACCAGCCACAGTAACATTAACAGCTAAAAAAAAAGGTGTTGACCTTAGAGCAACCCACGACTGACCCGTAATTAACCAACTGCAGGCAGATATTATGTGATTATGTTACTGCTGCTTGTGTTTGTCCCCTTAATATGTATTTAATAGACCTAAATGCACAGCATCTACAGCAATTCCAGAGAAAGAATTTAATTATCTAAGCATGGTCACAACATATCGCTTGTAATGTGACAGCTATCAAAAATATATCAAAAGGAATTATTGGATTTCAAAGCTGCCCATGCAATGCAAAGTACTGTTTTTTTTTTTCAGAAACACCTTGAATTGTATATGTCATACTGGAAAGTGCCATTTTAATTTCTTGAAATTAAAAATTTCATGTCACTATTTGATAGAATTTTGTATTTGTTATAATCTCATTTTGGTTGAAATCTAAGCTGATACAGGCACGCAAACACACCCACTGCTTTGGATTTCAGGAACTAGACACAAAGCTATACACGCCTGATTCACAAGCAGTATAATCAAAGACAATGTCAATGTCAAGTTTATTCATAAAGCACATTTAAAAACAACAGCTTTTGTACAATCATCATAATAACGACCAATGTGACAGAAACAGACCAATTTACAGCAACAATACACAACGCCAACACATAGAGGCACGGTTTAAGCCAAGATTTGTTTAAGCCTGCATTACAACCCCTGGCAACTCATTCCAGAGCTTGGAAGCTGCAATTGAAAAAGCACAGTCACCCCATGTGCCAATGTAGATTTAATCAACAGAAGCTGATCTGCAGATCTAAGTGACCTCAATGGACTGTAAGGCTGTAATAGGTCAGAAAGATAATCTGGAGATAACCCATTCAGTGTCTTGTAAGTGAACAAACAAATCTTTAAATTTATCCTAAAACATACAGGAAGCATACAGGAAGAAATATACTCCTGCTTGCCTGTTTCAGTTAAAAGACATGCAGCTGCATTCTGCACTAACAGTAAATGTGAAAAAGAGGTCCGACAGACACCCACATAAAGGTCTTTGCAAAAGTCAGGCTAGATGAAATGAATGCGTGTGTAAGGACTACACTTTAGATAAAAGCCTTTTGAAAAAAGCTAGACTTAACCACTGAGTTTGTCTGTTTGTCAAATCTGAAATCCCTATCTATGATCACACCTAGGTTCTTTACCGTACATATGACACATATCACAGGCTCAATTTGGTTCAAAGATTATGATTTCAAGTTTATTCTCATTAAAATCAACAAAACTTTAGACCATCCAGATTTTTAATTCCGCAAGTCAGTACTCTTAAAGAATGTTTATCCTTTTGTTCCAATGGCAAATAAATTCAGAGATCATTTGCATAACAATGAAACAAAACACTGTATTTCTGGAGAATGGACCCTATCGGGAAAATAGAGTATATATGGAAAATAAAATAGGTCCAAGAATAGAGCCCTGAGGGACTCCACAAGAGAAAGAGGCTGTGGAGGAAACAAAATCACCTAGGCTGAAATAAGCACAAGGATAGCAAGGATCTCCTGAGTAGATTCATTATAAACTTCTAAAAGTACAGATTCTGTATTATGAAGGGATTTAAAACCAGACAAAAAAATCTCAGAAATATCAGATAATTGTAATAGCACGAAGTAGTGAACATTGTGATTTCCAACTGGGTGTAACCATTATGTGAAAAGAAAGTCTGCTGACAGGATGTGATGTGTCACTGATTGTTGCATGGGTGATAGTCTAATCTTCAGCTTGTCTTATTTAATGCAATCATATAGCTTATGTACAAATAGTCATTAAAACAGAAATATGGATCCGTCAAGGATGGCAGAAGGAGTCATGCAGGTCATGGATTTGCTAAATTGAAAAAAAAAAACACACTAATTTGATAATATGGAATTGCTGATACTGAGCTACTAATAGCATTGACTCAGCAGTTATATTGCTAATTTATATATGCCTATAGAGTCTTTCATGGCTTGTTATAATTCATAAGAGCTGATTTGGAGAGCTGTCTAAAATGAACTCCAGAAAGCCCTGAAAATTGAGCAGATGAAATTTTAAGGAGACTATGCTTAGTAAGGACCATAGCTTAACAAATAAAGTCATCACTAATAAATAACAATGCAGAATATGTGATAGTACACAATGTAGTGTTCCAACAGTATCATTTAGACACTGATAACATTGTGTGTTTGGCTTTTTTGCCGAGGCATCATATAGGAAATATTATGCAGAAATGCACTGTCCTGTCCAGTGATAAACTTTTTTTTCCTCAGAGCTCAACTAAAATGGATATTTTTTAAAACTTAAAATGCAAAACTTAATTTCACATTGTAGTTAAGTCCCTAAATGCTGATTCTGCACAAACCGCTGTGTTTGAATCTGAACAAACGTTTGTGTTCATCCATCAGATTAATAACATGTTAAGAAAATGAAAGGTGTGATGTTTGTCTCTGCTATTCAAGCAATTAAATAGTTTCATGTTTATTTTCACTCAGTTGTAAGAAATGCAATTACCTTCAGTGTGATCAATAAGCACAAGTGAGACATACTGTCAGAGGTCTCACTGATTTTTTTAAAACATATTTAGTAGCGTTTTACTTTACACCTGTATACAGTAATGATTTATAATCTGGATCTAACCCAGTGGATGCCTTCCCTTTTGACTATTTTTCTAAGGGAGTTTTTCCTTGCTACTGTCATCTCTGGATTGTGCATTAGAGATCGATTTATAAATCTACTTCTGGTTTTCTAGACAAAGTATGGTGTTACTGGTGGTATTACTCTCTCCTCTGTCAGTCACTGGCCAATCATGGGCATCTGAGGGCTTATGTATGTGTAAGAAGGT
Source organism: Hassar affinis (assembly GCA_025674545.1). Classification (NCBI taxonomy): domain Eukaryota; kingdom Metazoa; phylum Chordata; class Actinopteri; order Siluriformes; family Doradidae; genus Hassar; species Hassar affinis. The sequence continues at coordinate 27,195,771 of JAOVYV010000035.1, read as the reverse complement.
AGATAGCTCTTTCTGTCAAGTGTGTTACACTGCCCTGTACTGCTGAATGAGCAGCAGCTGCGTCATGTATCTTGGGGGAATCCTGTTTAACTTGTATCCTCATCGTATGATAAGAAAGAGCTGGCTGATGGGTGGAAAGTGGAAACAATACAAAGGAAATGAATTTTTTAAACACCATTTATGTCTCAACTGGCCAATCACAGTTCAGATAGGTGGGCAGATTGGACGTTTCGCAGAGCGTTCATTCATTCATTCATCTTCTTGGCCGCTTATTCCTTTTCAGGGTCACGGGGGAGCCGGTGCCTAGCCGGCCACAT
>JAOVYV010000035.1:27145110-27157352 GCA_025674545.1 Hassar affinis | reverse complement strand
ACTGGCATCAAAGACACAGAGCATATACTTTGCAGTGAACTATGGGTTTGTGTGTATGTATATAAAACACGGATTGTCACTGAGCTCAGGTGTGTATACTACGGCCTATGTTAGTAATCCTGAATACAGAATAAGAGAAATACTGCTGGGTGACTGGAATGGATAAACATGCAGAAGCGAATAAGACAAATCTCCAAAGCCCAATCCTATGGCTAAGCGTTTTAACAACTCAACATGAAGATTTGTTTGAATATGATAAAAATAGGTTTAGAGTAGATCAGCTGTTGGCATAATGATTTCTGATTTCTTTTCTCTTCCAAATGTGAGATTTATTTGTTTTTTGTTTGTTTATTTGCTTGTTTGTTTGTTTGTTCATTTATTTATTTATTTATTTATTTGCTGTAGTACTGTGAGACCCTACTTGCACTGTCTTGCAAAGACGATTTTTCTGCCCAGTGACTAAATATTAAGCAGGTGCGGAGGGAAAATGGGAAATCAGAATTCTCATCTAAAAGATACCACTGACTGAATCTAAAAGATATCCAGTGCTAACTGTCCAGCTAACTCTCACATGACCTGCTTTGAAAGATAGACTGTAATGCAACTTGACAACACAGCGAATGGGGTCATCCATGTATTCCTTGTGTATCCATGTATGCAATTGCCCTAGTGTGCCCCATATCAGCTAAGCATTATGGCAAAGCAGATAGGAAAAAGAAAAACTCTGCACTCCGATGAGGTAAAGACACCTGGTGTACATCACTGAACCCAGTTGGTAAAGCTTTTACCTTGTGATTATCAAGCCCCTCATGGGATTTAGCTCAGCAGGGCTGAGGCTTATGCGGCATTTAAAGAGAAAGCGTACACACAACGGTTTGAAGCCATGACAGATCTCTAAAATGTAGCTGCAAGCATTTCATCTTACTTATGTAGAAATGTTAAAATACTGATGTTCCCACATAGCGCCAGGCTTTCATATGGGACTCCTCAGATCAGCCGGTATCCAAAAGTTCACCAGAACAGGCTCCCTTTCTTGAAAGAATGATGTAAGGTAGCAGGGAGCACATGCCAGAGGCAACAGCTGATTTCTGCTATCATGAAGTTTTAAATGTAACTTGTGAGACAAATATCACATTTCAGGCTCCACTAGAGCAAAAAGGAAAGTGATGCAGTATCATCCATATAGGTTTCCGATTCAGCTGGATGACCAGAACTTATCTGTTTAAGCTACTGCAGTACTGACACCTAAATGGATACTATGAGGAATAGCTCTCTCAGATCACCAGTTACTCACATACACATGTTTAGGAAATAGAGTTGTAAACAACAGAAGAAACATTGTTTCTTAATGGAAAGACAAGCAGCTTTTTAGTGTATATGCATTCCATCTAGAGAGAGGAGATCTGTCTCTGTGAAGCACATATATTTAAGTGGAAGACAATAAAATAACCAGTCTCTAAAATTCCAACACAAGCATAGCCACTACCTTCTGCTTATTATGCTTATTAATTTGTGACTGGAGGTACTAATGTACTTGTTCAAGACATTACTATTTCTAGAGTAGCAGGTTACACATGCGCGTGTATGGTGGATTCCTGAAATGAATGGATTAAAAAAGGTAATTGTTGATATGGTGCCATTTATTTAGCATATTTAGAAGGAGTCTCCAGTATTAGTTCTTTGGTAACTGTCTGAGGTAAAGTATAATGATGGAAATCTGTCTTCGGGACAGAGGACTTTCTCAGTAACATGCCAAGTCGTTCTCAGTAACAAAGCCTGCTTCCAAAAAAAGTTGGGATACTTCATAAAAATGCAATAAAAACTGAAATCTGTAATTAGTTAATTCACTTGAACCTTGATTTAAGGTTTACGTGTTTTCAATTATGAACTTAATTCTATTTGTTAAATCTAAACAAATTTAGCAATCGATGGCTACAACACACTAAAAAACAGTTTATTAACTCTTTGCTGTTGCTGAAAAATAAGCAACTCTGGTGAAGTAACTGCATTATGGATATAATCATGGATTATTTCCCATGCCATCTTGTGTTTTATTATGGTAATATATTATTCTAAATCAGGGGTGTCAAACTCAATCACAGAACGGGCCAAAATTTAAAACACATTCTAAGTCGCGGGCCAACAGGATTAGTATTTATTGAACAGTCTAAAAGGGACAATATTTTAATCACCATTATGAATTTGAATAGCCAGGATACAACAACGTTTTGCTCAATACATTAAATACAATATAAAATTATTTTTTTCTTCAAAAATAACATCAGGCAAAATGAGAATATTTCAAACTGATGAAAATTTGAAAAAAATATTTTTCAAATAACTGTGATATGATATCAGCACAAGTGCAAAACCAACAAAAAAAATTAAAAGCTTTGGAAAGCTGTGGAAACTCTCAGGATGGAGTAGAGATGTGCATCAGTGAGACGACTTCTTTGTGTGGTTTTATTCATCACAGAGAAAAGTTGCTTACACAGGTATGTACTACCAAACATGCAGAGCATTCGAGCAGTGTGTAGGCAGAGTTGGGGCATCGTTTCAGGAATGAATTGGGGGAACTCTGCAGGTCCCACAGAGTCATACTTTGCCCTAAGTGTGCCATTACACTGGAGTTCTATCAGTTCCATCTGGATGTTTGCCAGAGCTTTCTCCAAGTCCACTGCAAATGGATTTCTGAGCAGTTCAAAGTAAAATGTCTGCACTTCGAAGTCAGCAAAGTACCTTGTAAACTCAAAGTGTGTTCAGTTTATCAGCAAAATGTGCAGCTGGAAACACAGCAGCGGAGACCTGTCTGTGATTTTTTTTGGCAACATGGAAAGTAGTATAAGTTCCCATTTTGCATCTGTGTCTCCCACAGGTGCAACTTGACTTGAAAAGCTGTTACTGCATATCCATAATCACACAGTCCCTGAAACTGGAGGTTTAATGCATTAAGATGCTTCGTTATGTCGCACAGAAAGGCCAACCCTCATGTCCCGTGGAGTCTTTTCCTTTACTTTCCATGAACTGACAAATTTCTTCTCTCAGCTCGAATCTATCCCAGAGCAGTTTCATGTCATTCACACATTTAGATACTTCTTCACATATGTCTTTTCCTATGGATGTGTCATGCATTGGTTTAATACCCAAAAGTTCCTATGTAACACACAAACAGGAGTCCACTCTACAGAGGAAGATTGCCTGCTGTGCAGTGTCAGTCTTGTCAGTGCTCTCATCTACTGCAAGGGAATATGCAACAAATTCTTTGGCCTTTTCCATCAACTGTGCTTGTAAATCAGTGTCATACTCACATATCTGATCAGCAACCGTAGTTTTGCTGAGGCTTATATTTGAAAATGCTTGCTTTTTATCTGGACACAAGATGTCACATACTTTAATCATGCAGCTCTTCAAAAGCTCTCGCACCGTAAAAGGCCGGCTGATTTGGCTATCTCTTCTGCCACTACAAATCTAGCTTTCACGGCAGCTTCACTTTGTGATTTTGCTTTTGTGAGCATAGTTCTGTAACACCAGACTCTTTTTAAACTCTTCTGCCTTCTGTAGCTTCTGCTGTATGTCCAGGTTTTTGTACTTGTCCAGATGTTTTGTTTTATAGTGCCATCTTATGTTATATTCTTTAATTATGGCCATGTTGGCTCCACAAACAAGACACACAGGTTTACCTCCGATGTCAACAAACAGGTACTTTCCCACCCACCTGTTTTGAAAATCCCTGTTTTCAGAGTCCACTTTGTATTTGCCATTTTTGGGTGGAAGCTAGCTTAAATGTCACTATAAAAAGTGCTGATAGATAAATAGATAAGTGCTGACCAGTGCACTTATCTGCTAACCACTGATCAATGTGTCATTAGCAGCGGGAGAAGTGGTTAGTGCACAACTTTTGCGGTTCATAGTGGGATTTGTAGCATGAGTGGTGGGAGTGCTCTTTACCGGAAGGTCAGTAATAATAGCCATATGAAATTATCTCATGGGCCATATAGAATTATATCTTGAGTTTGACATCCCTGTTCTAAATAGTCTGTTTTTATGCATTTCACTGCCAAGTACACAACAATGTTTACAAACTAGTTAGAGATTCACAAACTGACCTCACTTTATTCTTCACAGTAATAGAAAACATGTTATATAGCCTTTAATCACTGCTTTATCTTGGTCTGGGCTGAAACAGATCTGGAAATATCTGGGCAAATATACACCTTGGATGTGATGCTAGTCCACTGCAAGGCATCACATGCATTCCCTCATTCATTCACATCTGGGACAATTTTGAACAGTCAGTCCATCTACTACTATACACTACCCTATATATTTAATTAATTACATAATACCTAAGGATACCTAATTTGATGCACCAAAGGACATTTGATGTGTTGAGACATAGTGAACCCAGTTGAACCCAGTGTAGAATGAACCATCACCCTGACTAGGATGGGATGGTCACTGATGGTTACTGATAATAAATGAATAAGTAATAATTAAAACAATAAATCCACACTGTACAATTATAATAATTCTGAGTCGTGGCCACATTTGTACTGAAAATCTAATCTAATTTTAATTGAGCATTTTATGGTCCATTTGGAACAGTTCAACTAAATGCAAAAGAATTCAAAAGAAACTATCAGGAACCATTTTATGCTTGTAGGTTCCACATGCTTTGCTCAAAAAGACAGTCAGAATTTTCTTTTCTTGTCTCTAGGCTCCTTCTCTCTTTCTCTCTCTCTCTCAATTTGTCTGTACTGAATTCCTGTGGAGTTTTAGACCATAGAGTAGTGTGCACTGACATTCACAGTGGATGAGAAGAGAGTGGGGGTTCTATTGTTACGGCTCCATTTAGACATTGCTAAGCCAAAGTAGGCCTGCAAATGCAGCAGCCAGTGGATGGATGAGCTCACCATGGGGCTGTAATACTCAACTGGATTGATGTGTTAGCAAAGCAAACCTAAGCCCAACAAAACACTTATTTCAGGAAGGAACCAAGGAACCTATACAATCTGTTGGCAGCATATGCTCTGGTGAGCCTAGACTCTAGGTTCTGATAAACCAGCTTTAGTTTGCAGAAGGCTTTTTGCATATACATCCTTGTATGTCTATAAATAGATCCTTTGTGTCTAGATCTTCACATGAGTACAGCTTGGTATAAGTATTTCCCAAACTTCATCCTGTTTGAAGACAGGAGCTAATAAATAGATAAGTATATGGCAAAAAAAATAAGTATATGGCACACAACATTGTAGTTTGGGTCTCAAAAAGTCATTATAAACTGTTTACTGTTATTTAAAAACACATACTATGAAATCCTTACAGATCTGTTTATAACAAATTGCTATTTTCAAAGTTGAATAGGAGGATAAGACAAATGATGTCCCTTGATGATGCGCCATGTTTTTGTAATGGCTAGGAGAGAGGTGTCAAAAAGCATTTAAGATCAGCATTTTTGTGAGACCTAATTACAGGAAAATAGCACCTAAAGTGCTTTCTGCCACAAACTGCCAGAACAGCTTCAGTGAACCTTGACAAAGATTGTACATGTATCCGGAAGTGTTCTGGAAGGATGAACATGATTCTTCCAACAAGCTTTCCTCAAACTGATGATGATGCCCCAATAGCATAAAAGAGTCCCTTTTTTCCTTTGTCATGCATCTGTATGTCTTCAACTCTGAACACAGTACAAGGAGAACAATATACTGATGAATGAAATTGATGAATGAAAATGTTCATGTAAAAATTTAAACAAGTATGTGGCCATTGAGTCTGAGTGGAAGCTTTTGAGTGATCTCTCCTATAAAACAAGTATAAATGAGTCACACACAAAGCCCTTGTGCTGCTGACCCTGTTCTATATATAACCAATGCACTAAGCTTAAAATATTATAAATGTGTATCCAAATAGAGGTAGAATGTGGAAAAAAAGCATAGGCCATCTTCCCAATTTCTTCTATGTTTGCATCTTTGTCACTCTTGAATGTTTCAGATCATCCAACTGCTGTTAATATTAGACAAGGAAAAAACAAAGGAAAAATGATGTTCAGTCCTACATGGCCCTATGTGAAAAAGTAATTGCCCCCTTAACTATTAATTCAACCTGTTAACTAAATTCAATTGACGATTGGGTTCAATTTCACTAGCCACACCCAGGCATGATTACTGCACATTGACAAAGCTCCCAGACAAACATCTAAAGAACTGCAGGTGTCACTTGCCTCAGCGATGGGCAATGTACATGATTCCACAATAAGAAAGAAACTGGGAAAAGGGCACCCATTGGAGAGGTGCAAGGCACAAACTACTGCTGACCAAAAGAACACAAAGGGTCTTCTCACATTTGTCAAAATTCATGACCACAAGACTTTTGAGATAATATTCTTTAGACTAATGAGTCAAAGTTGGAACATTTTGGAAGACATGGGTCCCGTAACATGTGGCATAAATTAACACTGCATTCCACCATAGGAACATCATACCAACAGTAAAACTTGGTGGTGGTAGTGTGATGGTCCGGGACTGCCTTGCTCCTGCAGGACGTGGTCAACTTGTCAGTCTGTGACCTAAAGCTCACGTGCAGTTGAAGTATGCAGCAGACAATGACCCGAAGCACACAATTCCACCTCTGAATGGCTCAAAAGAAACAAAATTAATGTTTTGGAGTGGCTAAATCCTGACTTAAATCCCACTGAGATGCCGTTGCAAGACCTTAAATGGGCAGCTCATGCTCCCAAACCCTCCAGTGATCCAAAATTCCTCCACAGTGATGTAAATGACTCACCACAAGTTGCAAAGGTTTGACTGCAGCCATTACTGCCAAGGGTGCCACAACCAGTAGGTTTAGGGAGGTAATTTTTCACATGGGTGATAAAGATTTTGAATAAATCTTTATCTTCAATACATGGAATGATCAAAGCTGCACATTGCATGAACTTGCACAAAAATAATGCAATGTCTAATGTTAGATAAATGGCATTTGGGTACTCATCACCTTGATGAGTAGAGCATATGAATATTATTATGAGCTATTTTGGACCTTTTTTGAAGTAAAGATAGATAGATAGATAGTGTTCCAGTGTTCCATCACTTCCATGGCCACTGATGTATAAAATCAAGCATCTAGGCAGGCAGACTGCTTCTACAAACATTTGTGAAAGAACGGGTTGCTCTCAGGAGCTCAGTGAATTCCAGTGTGGTACCATGATAGGATTCCACCTGTGCAACAAGTCCAGTCATGAAATATCCTCGCTACTAAATATTCCACACTCAACTGTCAATGGTATTATAACAAAGTGGAAGTGATTGGGAATGACAGCAACTCAGCCACGAAGTGGTAGGCCACGTAAAATGTGGGGTCAGTGGATGCTGAGGTGCATAGTGCACAGAGGACACCAACTTTTTGCAGAGTCAATCACTACAGACCTCCAACCTTCATGTGGCCTTCAGATTATCTCAAAAACAGTGCGTAGAGAGCTTCATGGAATGGGTTTCTACAGCTAAGCAGATGCATCCAAGCCTAACATCACCAAGCGCATTGGATGCATGTTGACACTGGACTCTAGAGCAGTTGAGACGTGTTCTCTGGAGTGACAAATCACACTTCTCCATCTGACAATCTGTTGGATGAGTCTGGGTTTGGCAGTTGTCAGGAGAACAGTATTTCTCTGCTCGGCATTGTGCCAAATGTAAAGTTTGGTGGAGGGGGGATTATGCTGTGGGGTTGTTTTTCAGGAGTTGGTCTCAGACCCTTGGTTCCAGTGAAAGGAACACTTAATGCTTCAGAATGAATCTACCAAGAAATATTGGACAATTTCATGCTCCCAACTTTGTGGGAACAGTTTGGGGATGGCCCCTTCCTGTTGCAACATGACCCCGCACCAGTGCACAAAGCAAGGTCCATAAAGACATGGATGAGAGAGTTTGGTCTGGAAGAACTTGAATGGCCTGACCTCAACCCGATAGAACACCTTTGGGATGAATTAGATAATCCCTATGGATTAAGAATTAGATGCCACGCATGTGAAGGAAGATGAAAAATACTTTTGGCAATATAGTGTAGATAGATAGATAGATAGATAGATAGATAGATAGAGGTGTACAGTAAAGTGTCCATATGTGCATATAAATAAATATAAATGTATGATTTGAATACAAAAGATTTAGTCCTCATCTTTTCTCTTCCCTCTTCTAGTCCCAGAGGAAGAGATGAATAGCCTGATGGCTCTTGGGACAAAGGATCTCCTGCATCTGTCCGTTGTAATCACTCCAAATCCACACAAACCACTGACCCTGCTCATTTGACCAACTTGTCCAGTCGCATCTTGTCTCTCTTTTTCATGCTTCCTATCCAGCTACTACTACTAATAACTATTATAATAAACTAAAAGATAATTCCTACATTCATTTTCTAACTCATTTAATCCATTTTCAATAACCACTTGAATCTGGTCAGGGTCACTGTAGATACTGAGGGAGGGAATGCATCACAGATGGATAGTCAGTCCATTGTCAAGGACCATGCACATGTATTCACACATTCATTCACAGCCGGGGGCAATTTAGAGGGGGGAGAAACATGAAGAACCGAGAGGTAACCTGCACATACATGGGAAGCACAGGCAGTAACTTGAACTCAGTTCAAGTGTATCTGCTAATAGAGACAGGGCTCCAACTGATAAAAATAATCACTTTGTATTACATACATTTAGGACAACACAAAACAGAAATGTAGTAGTGGTCAGAAATAGCAACATCTCCTGTCTATTTTATGTTCACATCTAGATGAAATGGCAAGGTGTAAGGTTTTATGTTCAGCCAGACAGATGCATACTATAATCAAAGTTACTAAACAAGAAAGTGCTAAAGTCATAATAGAAGTTCACTAAAACATTTAGTTATCCACCTTTTTCTGTGAAAATCCTATAAAGCAACTCTCCATGGCCATCCTGAAATGGGTTCAAAACAGTCTAACTGATTCTTAGATGCAGAAATTTCCCATGATAATTTTTTCCTACAAAAATGTTGCTATATACTGTAGCAAAGGTGCTAGTACTGCTAACAGAAAAATCCTAGCAGGAAGGGAGAAAAATCACAATTTTGCCTAAATCAACCAACCAACCAAGTAACCAATCAATCAATCAATCAAATCAATTGGACAGTAAAGTGTACTGGGGAATGGGGCAGATTTGTGAACCCTTTCATGAACTGAAACATATTTTTCCTAGGTGCATCTCAACCACACCTTGGTTTCACCCAAATTGAAAAAGAGCGAGTACTGCATTTAAATTCCATTTCAACTGGTGGATATTTTTGACAGCTGGTATCTGATTGCAAACTGAACTGAAACTGAATTGATTTTTAGGCCCATTTCACAACATAACCAACAGTCTGATCAAATCCTGACATCCACTGTGTGAAGAAATCTTATTTGGCTAGCAAATGTTTGAGACATCTTTAGACAGACTGCATTTACTAATGCATTGGTTAAACTCTTACACAGCAGAGCATTTACAAAGTAAAGAAAACAAGATAGTTCATGCTGTTCTTTTTTTTTATTCAGTCATTCATTATCTAAGCCACCTACTATTGGGTAGCAGGGGGTACTGGAGCCCATCCCAGCAGTCACTGGGCAAAAGGTCACCAGGACTAGGTCTCACACACACACACACACACACACACACACACACACAATTTAGTATGTCTAATTCACCTGACTGCATGTTTTTGGACTGTGGGAGGAAACCCATGCAGACCCATGGGGAGAACATGCAGACTCCATCTTTGCCTGGCCAGGAAATTGAACACAGACCCTTCTTGCTGTGAGGCAACACACTATGCACTACACCACCATGCCACCTCACATTGTTTTAGTGAAACCTATTTATGTTTTTTTTTACCAACTAATGCTATAGACATGACCAACAAAGGCAATGTTTCACCTCTTGGTTGTTTGCATGAATTCTGATACAGGATCTGACAGTTTTCTTCAGTTAAACAGTGCTGCCATAGCAATAGAAATTTATGATGGTTTCCTTCACCTCAAATATAATCTCTAGCTCTGCTTAATGTTTGGACAAGAAGAGAGGTGCAAACAAAGACTGCATTACTGGCAGAAGCCAGCCATCTTATACCACAGAGTGCCAACAATCGATCTAAGGACAGACTAGGTGGAGCCCTGCTCATTGCTCTTGACCCTGTTACTGATACAATCTATGGACAGATGCTGTAAAGCAGATATGCTGAAGTGACACACAGATTTAAACAGATTTATGTTCTCAGAACAGTGGGATGTTGTCTATAAATTTTTACCTAGACATAGTGATGTGCTGTACCATATGGCAAGAAATCCATGAAAGGCAATGCAATGTGAACATTGCTCTACTGATATACTGATAAAAGGAAAACCTAGACTAGAAGGAACTGTTGTTAATATATTCTATAGTTCACAATTCACCTTATGTGATCTTTAAACTGAAACCTTAATTAGATCATATTGAATCCACATAGTAATAATTGAATTCCATAGGGTGGTGAAACTAAATGCAGCTCATAGCTTAAGAATGTCAATGCATAGCGATAAATGATGCAGGAATCATGCCAAAACATAATAAAACACAGCTATGGATAAGAGGATGGCAATGCATGGTTGAATAACAGATAACAAGTTAATTTGTGTTTTAAATCTGTCAAACTAACCTCAAAATGTGTATTTACAAAGAGTTTAATATAGACATTAATGACCTGCTGCATGGAAATGTAAGTAGGCTGAAGTAAGAGGCGAATACAAAAAGAAATGTGTTCAAGTCATCTGAAACAGCTCCAGGGATCAGTGGTGCAAGGTCAAGCAGGGCGTTTGAAAATGCAGTATGTGCTTGATGGCCAATTGATGGCCAAGCTTTCTATTGTGGCTCGTTTGTGGCAGCACACACATAAATGCAGTACAGAAATGGTACATTTCCCATCTCATACAATACAGCATTTCCTTATTTAAAAGCAAATCCTAGCCATCTTGCAGTATGCGGAGCAATTGCAGTGAGGTTATTGCTTTGTGTTTTACAAACACTATTAAGGAAAAGCAAAGCTGTGTATGAGATTTTGTACTCATTAATGCCAGGAAAACACACAGTTTTCATTATCCCGTTTCTCAATTCATCGATTATTAAGTGTTGAAAAAGAGTATAGGCACACTTTCCTGCCTTCAACCTGACATGCATTGACTATCCCCTGCGGTACGTGCATCTGTCTATAACGTGGTTTACACATGAAACACTTAGTCAGCCATGAATTTTCCATGCAGCACGGACTGGCTGAGTAGTGACATAAAAGCTGATTCCAACATGGTCGAAAAGTTTCACATGTTTAAACATGTACAATCAATTTATGTTATTTGGTACATATGTGATCAAAGGAAGGCTAAAATCAACAGTTAATAGAGATATTTGTTAAAAACAATGATTAGCCATACACTGTAAAGCTCAACAGCCTCTATGTTTTTTTATTTTTTTCCCCACACAAACCACATGAACACCACCAAATCGGGTAAACATATTTGATCTCGGAGAAACCTAACGCTTGGTGTGTACTTGAAAGCACCTCCAATGACTCAACCTGGACCACCCCAAGATCCTAAAATCTTGGTTTTGACTCAGACTCGACCCTTTAAGCTTTTGTTCTTGACTCAAACTCCATATAGGTCTTCTCATCATCATCACTACCTTGCCCCCCAAGTTATCATTGGTCAGCTCTACCTGGCTGACGTATCTCATTTGAATACATTGTGCAACCACAGGAGCAGTGAAACATCTTCACAGCTTGCTCACAGGTCAGTATGAGTGCAACATTTAACTCAGCCAGCAATACTGAAAATCTTTAGCTGTTGTTTGTACTTAAACTGTCAGATTTGGAAGTCAGAGTGCCAGAATTCACAAATAGGCTGGTGACCACTGAGATAAGATGTCATGTTGTGAGATAGCCGTTTAGCTTTTTCTCAGTAAAGGAAAAGCAAGAAGTCCAACAACTGCCTTTATGTAGAGAAATAGGACATTTGACAGACTTTGCAAATGGCCAATCATATTTATTTACCAGGGCGACACGGTGGCTCAGTGGGTAGCACCGTCGTCTCACAGCAAGAAGCTCTTGCGTTTGATCCCCAGGTGGGGAGGTCTGGGTCCTTGCTGTGTGGAGTCTGCATGTCCTCCCCGTGTCCGCGTGGGTTTACTCCGGGTACTCCGGTTTCCTCCC